>LYUA01000572.1:1009782-1022354 GCA_002093875.1 Calopteryx splendens | reverse complement strand
TCAGGGTAGGGGGGCTAGTTCCTTTCCCTGTACCGCCTGTGATTTCCCAGCATGAACTGGTGCTCAAAAAATGGTACGTAGTTTGGGTGAAGCTGAGGGTGCCCAGAGATGTCACCCAAAATCGAACTCAGGCCCTCCGGTTAGTAGCTCAGTGCTCTGCCCACTGGACTACCATGCCCCTTTTGCAAGCTATAACTGTGTTTATTTAACTTACTCAATTGTTAAAAATTATGCCATTTTAAGGATCTTTCAAGTCCCATTGAAATTTGGTGCAAAAACAGTGAAAGGGCTTTATATCTGCTCTAAAATGTGGAAAAAATGAAAAGAAAGTAAAGCAAAAAAATTGATTCGTAGTCACCCCCACCATTGTCAAAAATAACTAATTTTTAACAGAATGTGAATGAACTACATCTGACATGATGAGTGAAGATATTACATAAAATTCCTGACAGTTGCAAAATCATCAATAGTAGAAAACCAAAGCATCCAGTCTCTAATTATAGCGTATAAATTGGGGCAAGGAACTGTAGTATATTTTTCAGTGTCAAAAGGTCTGATTTTGAACTCAAGAGAAATATTTTTCAATATTTGACTCTCTTCACCAATCCATAAATACACCATGAATTGATCAATGAACAAAAATGAACTTTAATTGAAAAAGACCAGTGTTTTCCAAAGCTGAGTGAAAAAAAGGTACAACTACAAGGGAAAATATTGGATGATAGAGCTGTGACCCAGTGAAAAAAACCAATACGTGAATAACTGTATGAAGTTAATCATTCATTTCAAAATTTGGCAAACTCTCGCAGTGAAAGAGGTTATTAGATTGCAAACAGTGTAGCGAAGCAAGGAAAGAGGAGGCATTAAAGCAGAGAAGTGAATAAAAGGACATGATTGGTATTCACCAATATGTTAGCTGATTAGTTAGATGGAGGCTACCTAATGTTCATCAGCAGAGGGGAAGTCCTTTCACACAAAGTGACCCTATATGTCGGCCAAACAAAAGCTGCCGAGGGACTTCACTTTGAACGAGCATGATTGAGGGGTGAGATCTTTTTTTATTCCCGAAACAAGTAAACTCTTCTCTATAACTTTTGACATACCAACCATTATACAATGACCCTGCTGAAAAATTCCGACATTTGTTATAGCTTGCTTGAAAGTTCCTGGCATGTGCCCAGAAACCAGTACTTGGGCCGGGCGATACTATTTCGAAGGACTGCATAGGCAAGGGAGTGTGGGTGAAATGACCATTCTCCTTTGAGACTTCATTGAGACCACTTGCCTTCATTGCCAACCTTGCTGCTTTTTGCTTCTTCGACATTTGTTAGTTTTTCGTTCTTTTATTTTAGTAGATCCTAGGTACTTAAGATAGGTTAGTCACCATAGTTTTTTATTGTTTACATTTTCGGTCCATTACTAGGTTCTTTTATTCTTAGTTTATTAGCTCGTATTTTCATTTATTACTTCCAGTGTTTTCAAAGGTTCATAGTTTGGATTAGTTAGTAATTATAGATTTAGTTTTTTACAGCATATATTTTCAATTTGTTTCTACTATTTAATTATTCCTTTTTATCTCAACTTTAATTTATTACTTCTAGTATTTTCTTAGGTTCAGTTTTAATAGGTTAGTTATTATAGAATGTTTTTTACAGCATACATTTACTTTGATATGATGACTATGAAAAACTCATTACCAAAGTTGGAGGAGAAAAAGTGCTTCATAGTCAGGGGTACGAAATAATTAATAATGTGGTGATTTTTGTGAAGAATAAAGCAGAAAATGGGATAAATATTCCATCGAAATGTGTGCACGAACGTGAGGACGTGGCAGCTGGCATATCAAAGAGCAGCTTAATATGGATAGTGCATGAGGGACCAGCGATTGCCAGTGGATGTACCACAATCTACATCTAGTGCACAAAAAAATAACTTTTCTGAGCAATGTCACAGCTCTGACTATAATGTGAGAAATTTTCCTCCCATTTGAGAACAATATTTTCTTTTTCACTTCCTAAAAGTAATCTAGCACAAAGGTGGGTGTATATAATTTGCAGGAACATTGTGCTGCAAAATGAATACCCCCACTGCCATGGACATGCACCCATCCCCAACAAAATAGTATAGTGATGGTTTAATGTACACTGGCATGACTTGTAACAAGAATCGCAAGTATAATCCTGCTCTTACATGGCATAACAAATGCAACTATCATTACCTCACAATACTAGTGGTTAACCATAGAAGAACAGATATTTAAAAGAAACGAGCCTTAGCAAATTTGTGGAGCATTATCACTTAGTTTCAAGAGTAGGTTCATAATTAATGTGCTCTTGTTATTTTTAAATGGGCAATCCATCTCAAATTCCTAGTAGGCATTTTCTGTTTTTTATCCTCAGAGAAAGGATTTTCATATTTAATTAAAATTATCAGAAGAATTTTCATTGCATTCAGTGTTAATCAGAGCTTCTTCTCTCTCCTAGATAAGAATGGAAACCACATCGCCAGTGAATCCTTTCAAATTTAAAAAGAAAAAAGTAGAAGTTCGCAGTGATCGAGATCAACAGATAAGCCTCTTGAGTACCATTCCAGGTATTGGGGAAACCAATGCCATAAAGCTACTCAAAGTTTTTGGCACCATCACATCCATATCTACTGCATCATACTCAAAATTGGCTGGAGCAGTTGGTAATTCTGTTGCAAAATCTGTCTTTGTTTTTTTTAATGGTGGTGGTAAAGTATGTAAGAATTAATTGTGTGTACTGATTGTTTTCTTCATTCCGCTACCTATGAGTTTACATCAACGGTTACCTAAACTGTGATACTTGACAAGATGATTCACCTGACATGTACAATTAATGGACATCTGAAATTTTGATCTTATAAATGTAAACTTTTTTGATATCATATTATGATCGGAATTATTTATTTTATTAATGAAAATGTATAACGTCTAAAAAAATAAATTATTAATGCATGAACATAGTCTCATATTCATTTTTGAGTGGAAAAGTATTTTTTTATTACCCTATAGATGGCTATAATGAAACCGATAAAAGGCAGAAACTGAATCCTGAATCAGGCAGAAACATGCCAAAAATGGATCAGAATGGTAATGTGCTAAGATCACCTTATTCCCAAGTAAATGCTATGTGGTACTTGCCACACCCCAGACGTAAATAATTCTTATTGTTTCTCATATAAATAAGTGATGTTTGAATCTGGTTAAGAAAAAAAGATTTCTGTTGGAAATTATAGTTAGTACAGTTTGAGCTAAGATTTGTTTACCATTCAAACTCCACCTGAAACCATGGACCACTATTCTTTAAAATTACTTCTTTAGCTGGACTTAAATCTTATTTAGTAAAATAATTGTTATTACAATAAATTCTGTCAAGTCAAACGACTAATGTTTTTCCATAAAAATATCAGTCCATTATTTCCACGTGTCTTAGATGGATAACTTGCTTTTCCCACAAATAAATAGGTAATATAACATGGTCCAGTGCATCTCCAACTATTGTAAGATAATTTGTTAATAGGTGAATACCTTTGTACATCCAGTCATTTATAGGTAGAAGAGAAGTGGCTCAGTGAAGTTTTCGGGTGAATTTTACCCCACTCCTCAGCACAGTACATACTCGATAATTTTTCATATGTATTTACATATCTCCCCTAATCTGGCACCTGATGCTCACCTACCACCCTCTATCTGCCTGAGAAATGTAGATTTGCATACTTAAATTTCCTAGGAGTGATTTCTTTCAAAAGCTTCAAGGAATTAATGACAGGAGTGCTGTCATATTCACGATCATGATGTATGTAGCATAGGCTTCCAGTTTCATTAAACACCTCGGGGATGTAGGGAACTTTCTAAACTGTGTCCCTCTGAGCCTAAAGCACCCTTAATGATCTTTTAAGCGCCTTTTGATTCATTGTCCTCTCAATGAATGCAATCAAGGTTAACTTTTCTTTTTGCCTGCTGGGTACAAATATAATAGCCTCTCTTTGGCTTTTTGTATTGATCTTTGACATCATCAACATGTGTTTATTTATAATAATGGAAAAGCCTAAAGACTTCTGCTTTTTACCTCATCCAGCGCCGGGGTGAACCACTTTAGTTTAAACCCCTTGTTTTTTTCAACAATATTTTTTTGGGAAAGCTTTACTCAGGAAAAGCAATCAGGCTCTCAATAAATTAGGAAAAATTGTGATTCCCTACTTTGTTAGTAAGGCAGTATGCTATTCTACCCTTTGTAAGAGTTGATCAAATTCTTGACTGTCATCATTGGTAATGGGCTGAATTAAGTTCAGTGTGCCACTGGTTGAGTTTTTGCAGTAAAATATATTTATTGTGAGCTGAATTGCATAATCACGTGACAGACAATGCTCAAAATGTTTACTTAATTTTTTTCTCTAAGGTAATTTCTAATTATGTTTGCCATGCTGGCTGGAATTCTATTTGGTTCTATATTAATATATACCAGAATAAAGTATCTACGAAGATAATTTAGAAATCTACTTGAAGTTGATTCATATCGCATGTCAATATTGAGTACCCCGAAGTCTTTCCAGCTGTTCACAATTCAAACTACAATCACCTCTAGGTGAATGGTAAAGGGAGTCATATCAGATTTAATTGTTTAACAATAATGGAACAACTTCAAAGTAATGTACAATGCAACATTTTCTCAAACTAAGTGCTGTGCGGGATAGTTTTTGAGATAGCTAGATGTATGTTCCCAAATATTTTTAGTATATTATGGCAGTAAATTGCACATCAAGAATAGGCCTTGATTTTACATCCATCAGTCTCTGCAGAGCAGGTTAATATATGACCAGAACTAAGATACACATGCTAATGTTCACAAATAATGCTCAAGATAAAGTTCAGGATCCATATAATGCTACAAGAGATAAGTAACAGTATGAAAAATAAATCAACAACCAGTTGCAATGAGATTCCTAAGTCTAACCATAAAATTTTAATTGGTAACCTGTGTTGCTCATTGCATGGGAGGCACAAGTACCTACCTACCTATTGCAACTGGAAAGGTGTGCAGTGCTCAGGAAAATGACCCATTGCAGAAGAAATTTGACCACAAAATTAGTACTCCTGCAATTCTATTGTAGAAGAATGTCATACAGGCAGACAACTACTTATGTAGGTAATACTTTTCAGTTTATTCCGAAATCCTTTTCCTGGTCTTTACCTCCAGTATTTTATATTTCAATGTAAAAATTTCACATGAAGCATTAATCATTACTCACTCATGTCATTTTTCTACTGAAGCTCAGCTTTATATTCTTCAACTTAAGTAAATAAAGCAGTTCCTTTTGTGTGTCTCTTCTTGTCTTGAACAGAAATCTTCCCCCAAGCTGCCTTTCAAAATAATTTTCAAAAAATGAATATTGTACCAAAACTGAAAAATAGATGCATTTTTAATTTAAAATATTTAACTATTCCAATTCATATTATAATGCTTTCCTTAAAAATCCCCTCCACTTCCTATAAATTGGCAGTGGGCACATTTTGAAAATAATGCCTTAGGCTTTGCCTTCTTTTGATTCCGGTGAATATTTGTGTGGTTTTACAAGGCCTTGTGAAGGCATTACTCATAAAAATGTTTAAAGTAGAAGATATTTAAATAAAAATTCTTAAAATTTAACTTTCAATTTACAATCACCAGAAGATAAACCCAAATGGGTTTGTTTTTTTTTACACGAGATTTGATTTAGCACATCAATGATGGGGTCCCAGGTTATAACCTTTTGGAAATATTCTGGACAAGGAAACCATACATAATAATTTCTTTCCAATGACTCCTGCATCTTCAGTTGCAAAAACAGATAATCAACTCAGCCCTTCAGTAATGCCTCAATGAATTTCAGAGTCACAAAGCACACACACCCATAATGAATTAATACACATCAACCTTTTAGGTACAACTCATCTCAACAAATCTTTGTTCCACTGAAGACACCTAAAGCATTGTTGCAGCTTTCAAACCCATCTCATTCATTCAAATTATGGCCACCAGGACCAACTTAACGCCCACCAGTCATGTACACTAAATATAAATGGATCAAATTAGCTTAAATAATGTTCATCCCTACAGTATTATTCATTTGAGAGCTTGGGACTACTGGAATGGCTTCATGGAATGGAAATAAACTCTTCTCAAGGTTTATTTTTTCATTCTTCTAAGAGTTGAACGTCACTCTTGGTTGCCAATGTGTTCAACCATGAGGGACACAAATTCCTGTATCACACTTTCTCTGCTTTTGGCCACTTCAACCACCTCGGCATGGTTTGCCTCATCCTCACACTCACAATCCAAAATGCATTTGTTGGTGATGAGGCTGAATGCAAACACGGTCATGCCACAGTGCACTGCTGTTATCACTTCATGAACTGTGCTCATGCCTGAAATATAGATACGTATTATGAATTTGGATTTTCAATTTGATTGTCTTAATCAACTATGAGCCAACTTATTTAGTTTTGGTAATGTAATAAACTACCGAGGCAATTTATCCTGCACCCATTGAAAATAAAATCATCTGCTTATTCAAATTGCACAGGTAAAACAACTTTAGAGACATTTTAATGAAGTGAAAATATATTTATGATCAAATAATGGCTAAGAATGAAAATAAAAAACACCCATGTTCTACGTCGTGGAAAGCCCAGCAAGTCAGGATTCAAATCTACAACCTTTGGTTGCAATAAGCTTATACGAGTTACAATAAAAGTTGGTAAGAATTAAAATTTCAATTTGCATTTGCTTGCGTTCAAACTGTAGACCAAACAAGTGGTATAAGATAAACCTGTATCGTGCAGCATATCAGATAATATTAAAATGGGATATCTTAGGCAAGTGCCTATGGTAGAAGGAAGCGTAGTTAATCATATACATTACAAATAAAAAGTATTTGAATGTATATGTCTGAAGGCTGAAGAGTTAGATGAATTAGGATACCTATCTTATTGGAAAATATGACTGCTTAAAACCATATTTTTCCATTATTCAAATACTTACCAATAGCATCAACACCAAGCATTTTAAATAGCCTGAGCTCAGCTGCAGTCTCATAATTTGGGCCTCCGACAATGCAGTACACACCCTCTCTAAGGAAAGAACTGGCACCTGCCTTAGCAGCTGCCACAGTCTTTGCATATGTTCTCAATGCAGAGTTATATGCCCGACTAATTGCAGGGAACCTGGGGCCAAACCTGCAATGAAAATAATCAATTCAAGTTTTTATTGTATCTAACTCCCACACACAACTGTACTTATTTGTAGCACGTTGAACTTTTTTCTATTACAATACAATTTTCTCAGGACCAATATTGAGTCAGCATACAAATTTAACTTTAGAATTGTGAAGATGTGTGAAAGAATCTTCACAGTAAAATTTTCAAAATTCTAAATATGCACATTTTTCAATTTTAATCTCTTCAAAGACAAATAATTTCTCTTTTTACTCAACACTCTATTTTCTTATCAGTCTTTATTTCCTAGTTCCAGCAGTTGTCCTACCTTTAGTCAGCATTGATCGCAACACATGTGACTCAGATGGGACAATTTGATGGTACTATTTTCCAAAAGCTGTCATTTAACTCTTTCAAGCCAAAAAAAAATATGCAGGTTTAAACAAAAGAGAGAACTTTGAAAAAACATTTTTTTCCAAATACAATCAATAATTCTCTTAATCAAAAGGCTTAACAGTTTTTATGACAGCTTAACATTTTTTAAAGGTTATAGCCCATTAATCCTCATTTTTTCAGGATTTCCCTTCCTCCATTAATTCACCAACACAGCAGGTGTTGTTTTAATTAATTCATAGTAGTTAATTAAAACAACACCTACAATCAATGAAAATTTTTGAATGTTGATACATTTCAAATTGTCCTCCAAAGCTTTGTGAGTCGTGGTTAACTTGCAATGACACATGTGTAATTATCCCCTTTTGTTATAAAATATAAGTAGAATAAGGGGATCCACCCTATGATATCAAGCAAGCATAAAGGTCCCGATGAAGGCTACAAAAATCCATTAGAAGATTATATCAAACCACACTCACCTCTCATCATTTGACCCTTGAAGAGGGTTGTTTCCGGAGAATCCCATCATATTCACATGATCTTTCATGATCATTATGTCTCCAGGATTGAAATCTGAATTCAAACCACCAGCTGCATTAGTAGCTATTAGGTGAGTTGTTCCCAACAGCTTCATAACACGCACTGGCATAGAGCACTAGTGGCAAGAAAATAAAAGAAAATCAGAAGGTACATATAAAGAATTTGCCCAAGCAAGGCATAAAAGATCTTTCTTCATAGTTCAAGTGAGAGTGGTTGCGAAAATGATTCAATTTATTTATTTAATTTTTTTATTGATTGCAACAAGATCTTAATTAGCAAAAAAAGAGGAAAAACTCATATTTGGAGTTATAAAACCCTAATAAACATTTTCATTTTATAAAAATGTACTTGAAATCTAATCGCCATATCCAACATATTATTCTTAATTAAATCAAGGTGTTCATCAAGTTATTTTAGGTAAACCCATATATTTTAAGCCTTCGTCGACTGGAAAACCTGAGACTTTCGCATTACCCGCCTCCATCAGCTGTTGTTAAGCTGGCGAGTAAAGTTTTTTTTAACACGGCAATCAGCTTCGAAGCAGGCACTCTTTTGCGGTTAATTAAATAGTCTTTCAGGATTTTTTTCTTAAGTGCCCACGGGTTGCTGTCTCTACCCTCGTTAATTCTGAAAGTCCCAAGCTTTCACAATATATACCGATCGCGGTCGTCTCGCCGGCAATCCTTGAATCAAAAAGGTCCGGAAGACACGAAGACCTCGTCCGTACCCCACTACCAAAGGACGTAAAAACCCACTGCCACAACCCACCATCCACAGCGGATATCCCTCGTAGTAATGGAAGCGACCCTGCATGCACACCACCGGCACTCCACGGAGGTAGCCGAAGACCAGTCTCCCGGCATGCCCCGTCACCGTGGAAACCGGAAAATGGGGGATGGAACCGTAGGGGATAGAGGTTTTCTTTTCCAAAGTGTCGGCTAGAGCTCCTATACGTGGAATAAAAGTATTTTGGACAAAGAAAACGCAATTACAATTGAACCAACCAACAGTTGAATCTCGTGGATGACTGTCTCTATACCGTAGAGGATGAAAGATAATAAAACACAATAATTGGTAATTTGATTCAATCTTAATTTAATTACGTGGGTACTTCACAGAAAGGTTTCAGCCATCGCTTTTCATTTTCGAATTTAGAAGAAGGAAAAGAAGAAACGTCGCCGTAAGGAATGCCTGTTTTCTCCCTCCCCACTCCCTTGTAGATTCCATCCTCGTTTCGGAACCTCTTAACTTCGTGACCTCTAACTACCTTCACCCGCGCCACCCTTGGTCCAACCAGCAGCCCGCTCCCATCAGACTGATATCTGATTAACACCCTCCACCGTTTTTCTCTGTTCCCGCTCGCCCACAAAGCCGTACACTATCCGTAGACTCGATCAGCTTCTTTTTGCCTTCTCATATACATTTTTCAGTCTTGATAAGTATGAGTAGAAATCGACATGTTATAATACGAATAATTACGTGGGTCGAAGCCGCTTTGTGGCCTCGCGTTTTTTTTAATCCATGCGATCCGCAATTATTACTGCCTGACGTTTTAAAAATTTTAATTCCTACAAAAATTCCATAAGCAAGTTGGAAATCAGGATTGTTTCGAGACCTTATTGTACGCAGGTCAGTGATCAGAATTTAAATTTGGAAACGACTGAGGAGTAGAGGAAACAACTCAATGAGATTGAATAAAGTATTGAAACAAAGTTTTCGGCGTTTGATGAAATTCACTTAAATTTTCGCATCGTTTTATGAGAAAGATCGATTCCCACTCCCCTGCCGACCAAATCGGAGGTGTGCCCGTTAGCTAGCACGAAGTTCGCGTGATCTAATTGGGAGTGGAGTGGTTATGGTATAGCTATTAATTAGGATCTTTGGAAATCCTGCAACCACACAACCCAGGATTTTCTATCGGGCTCACCGTTAACTAAGATTAGTTAGGTTTTAGAAATGGGAGTAAATAATTCTCCAAGTAATTGTCATATGGTCAAAGTCCGTCCCTTTGACCAAGAGAAGATGAGAGCGTAGTTTCTTATCAACTCCTATTAATTTTACGATTGATTTTGGAATGGTGATATAAAGTTCCAGACAATTCTGTTACTGGAGAAAAAAGTGGCTGCCAGAAGAAAAGGGCGTATGTTTTCCGAAGGAAAATCAACAAACGCTCATGAAATTTTTCGCGAGAAACTTTTAATTTGCAAAAACTATATATATATGTATTCCTTGAGGTTGAGCTTACAATTTATCTTACTTACATCTCTGCATCATAGTCTTTTACCCCAGGGAACACGGTTTTTAATGATAGAGAAAATGTAATTTAAACCGCCCGATTCTCCACGCCGATCTCAAATATCTTAAAATCGCAATGTGTAACGAATATTCACAAAGACGCAGGACTTCGTAAAATCGCATTTGATGAAATAATAATTTTATTTAGGAAAGCTGCTCGCTGGGAGAAAATCGAAGGCGGGGCGGAAAGTGGATGCAGGGCGTTTTGAGTGGAAATGCATTGGTTGAGGGCTGTTGAAAAGAGGTGGAATGCTGGGGAAGCGAGGCGGGAAGGAGGGAACGATTGGGCATGTAGGATGGAATGAAGGTGCGCAGAAACATGTGGAATTGAAGAACGGTCTTATGGTGTAATGTCGCAATATCCGTACTTAGAGCAGTGATGTCCATCAAAAATCTACCATATTCGGTAGACCACCATCAATAATAATCTAAGCTGCATTCTTACCTGCGATATTTACTTCGAAGCGGGTGCCATGCGATGGGAATAAAGAGAGGATGAAATAAGATTTCCCAGCCAAAAAGAAATGTTACAAAACGTAAGCTGCAGTCACATCATACTCTATTGCTCCAGCGTACATACTGGATACGGCCGACTTTTTCTTCCTTTTTGAAAACATAAATGTTGATTTAGGAAAAAGTTAACGAACTTCCTATGCGCACAAAACTTCCACAGATTTTTACGACGGGCTCCATTACACGAATTCTACAGATTTTTAAAACCAGGGACCAGGATATATGAATCTGGTAATGTTTATAAAATCGATTTCGCGTGCTTGGACACTTAAAATGTGAACAATTCAGAGCATAGTTTTATTCAAAAGTTATGGACGACGCTTTAAAATTAGGACGTTATTCATAAAAAGTGGTACTTCGGTCGATCATGCACAGGCAGGTAAGTTGGCAGGAAGGAAGGTTCCTTTACTGAAATCACTTCACCGAGGTATATGCGTGTAATGCATAAAAAATAATAGCTTGAAAAAATACCAGTTAAAATGTACGTAAGATTCATTTTGCTAAAGCGATGAATATGGTAGCTATTGTATTAAGAGAAAAAAGTCGAAAAAATATAATTGGACCATAAGTGTAAAGAATAAAAAATGACGGCGCCAGCAAACAAACTTGTACGACAAGTGGGTACCGACAGCGCCCTGGCGGCGGAGGGTGACAGTCATGAGGTCAACGAGAAATAAAATTTTGTGAAGCCAGAGACTGGGACACGAGAGTTGCTAAAAGATTGTTGATGGGCCTTACCCATTCCCGATCCGCAGATAATGCCGACCTTGGGCTTAACAGGCACCCGCTCTATCAGGAAGGCGGCTATTTCCTGGACCAACTCGAACGTGAACCTGTTTGGGAAGGAGAAAGAGATGAGATGGAGAAGCTTATGCAATCCCTCCCTCCACCCCACACCCCAGAAGGCCTCCCCAGAGCGTCCGAAACTTCTCTCAGAGTTTTGGAGAAAAAAAAGGGGTTTGCGTGCAAAAATTCATGGGGAAAAGCGAAGACCGAATTCTTAATTATTTTTATGCCCAAGGCGACTGAACTCTTCCTAACCATACGCCTCCGTCGGCCATGAATCAATTGCGTCTGCAAAGGATCGCCGAGAGAACTCTTTAGACCAATCGGAGGTCCATTCTCTTCCTCTCCTCATGAAAGATCAATCGAAATTTGCGCCGATCGATTGTTCCTTACGTCGAAATGAGCGCACGGGGTCCAAATTATTCTTACGCCAACCTTACGCGTAAGTGCAGAGATGTGCACGTGCCCACCTTGAAGCCTCTTGAGGTCCCGTGCGCCAAATTGCCTAGGACCTACGTAGTCGCCACGCATTGCTTAGTTGTTTTATTTTCAAACATCTGCATTTCGTTGCAGAGAGCAAAACCAATCTTTCTGCGAAATGAACTCGGAAAACGGTTTCAAAATGAAGGCTTTTGCATCGCCGGTGATTCTTCAGCATTTTCCTTTTTTAAACAAAAACCGATGTAACTATATATATATAATATATATAATATATATAATATATATAATATATATATTATATATATAATATATACATATATATATAATAGATATATATTATATATATATATATATAACTATCACTATAACTATATATATATATATATAT
>LYUA01000572.1:873393-885765 GCA_002093875.1 Calopteryx splendens | reverse complement strand
ATTTGTGCTTCGCGTGGTCCAACAAGGGCCTAAACGTGTATAATAATAATACATATATGGCGCAACACTCTATACTGATACAGAGAGAGAGTCGATTCCCATTTAGGTTCGTGGCCCATGCGAAACCAGTTGAACCAGTGTCAATGCCACTAAATAGAGACCTCTTCTTCGCTGACGTCTTTTTACGAAAGTGCTTCATTCCCCTTCGAAGTGTGACAAGTTTGCCTTCCGCGAAATGTGTCCTCCGACATTTATCCTCACCACAAACAAAAACCTCTTCCACTAATCTGGTGGTCCAAGGTATTGAATCAAGGTCTTAATGGGAAGAACGTATTACAGAATTTTCCAGGGTCCCCAGAAAAACCCGATCACGAAATGCTCAGACTTTTCCAGGTTTGACACAAAATATTCCTATCACCATGTGACACAGGTCGGTAACGCGACGCCATTGGATAATTAAGTGCCCATTCTAAGGTACATCCGCTAAAATTCAAATGGCCAAGGAAAAATTATCAGAATAAAAAATAAGGCGTGTGATGGGAAATACGAGAAGAGCTCTCAGAAATACAGCTCAGAAAATATTAATTTAAATTGTCCAAGTGGGTAAGGAAAAAGACTGAGTGAAATTAAAGATTTTTCAACCACCTACAGGGAAATATATAAATAGGCATAGGGACTCGGAAAAAGTTGTCGACCTGTCGAAATTCAAAAATGTGTTGAAAATCATATCATCAAGGAAATAGTTTATACTAATATGTAAATCCATATGTGGCTTTTCAGTCTTGATTTCATAACAGCCGGGCAGTTATCATGAAGCATTGGCCAATATTTACCATGTCTATTCAGATTACCAATTCAAGACCAAGTGGCAGTTGGCTCACAGGTTACACACTTCAGTAATGGGAAAATCTGTTATTTTGAGGCAGCCTACTCATAGAAATGTTGCGTCCGTGTCTTGTGATGTCACTTTTCCTACCCATGTTGCTCAAATATAATAATTTAAGTCAATACGACAACAACCCAGTAGATCGGGGCGTTCCAATAGAATGATTGCTTTAACTCTATCAGTACAATTTATTATTATATTTCTAAATTATTTTAAAATATTTATAACTAAAACAATAATTTTCTTTTTGAAGCCTTTTAAACTGTTCTTTTCCTAGCAACACAATACAAAATATTTTGCAATTAATTTTTTTATCCTTTCCAATTCCTTTTCTTTTATAATAATTTTCCATTCTATTTTATCACAAGATGTTTTTTAACTATTTTGCAATTAGTCACTTGTTTCAATATTTGCATTCCGTTTTCCCTTTAGGAGATCATTTGATTTAAATAAAAATAACTATATTTTTTAATTATCTAAAAATTTCTTTTTATTTCGATTTCAAATTAATTCAAAATACATTTCGACTTGTTTCAATTTAAAAATGAATTTAAATTTAATTTTAAATGATTTTTATAAAAAGCGCTTTTAAAAGAAATTCAAGAAAAAACGTAGCTCTAAGGTTCACACACTAGGGTGATTCAAAAATACACGAGTCCCGACTTTCCAACTCATAATTCATAAAAAGTTTACAAATTACTATGAAAAATATCCCTCGAGTTAAAAGGACCACCGGTTAGAGGCCACCCCATGCATAAAACCTTAAAAGTCGTCCCTTTAAAAATTTCCGTTATTTTCAATGGAAGAATATTATTTTAAATGCATTTATAAATAACTGAGTCTGCCCTTGAAAAACATCTCTGACTTTCCGTAAAATTTTCAGGCGTTTCCTTATTTACACCCCGGTCGCGGCGATTTCCCTGATTGTTCCCGGCTCCTGGGTTGGTTTATCTTTTTAAAATATTTCCAAGAAAAACACCGAAACACAATTTCTGTTTTTCATTAACGATCATTTTCTTCCATGTGATTGCAGAAATAAACGCCACACGATTACAACAAGATGCTATAGCAAAGGATTTCAACGGGAGGGGTCGCCAGCCAGCGCCTACCATACCCCTCCACCCACAAAGAGATTTTGCTCGTCGAATAAAATGAGGAACGAAAGGTGTTGACACACTTTCCTCTAACGAGCTACTCAGGCTCGTAACACAGCGAGATGAGCTAGGCATACTTCTTTTAATTAACTTGCACATCTTTATACGAACAACTACACACCAGATATAGCCAAGTACATTGGGCTACACGTGGATTCATAGTTCTCTAGTTGTGTTTGCTAAGCCTTCTTCGGAATCGGAGAAGAGCCCACATTTCGGAAATGTAGATCAACCAGCTTGCTGGCACTATTATAATTCAAATGAAGGAAAAATCTTTTGTGCCTATGTACCTAAATGATAATATTTTCTCTTCCTTGGGGTTTCTAAAAATAATTAATATTGATTGTGCGGTTCATCCTTCATTACTAACCCGTTTCCATAACACTACGCACACGTTACCGGCCCTATCATAATTCTGCAAAACTCTATTTTCTCTTACGTTATTGCTAATTGTGGAGAATTAACCGCTGTATACTGTTAACTACATAACTCAAGGGAAGGCTGAGTATTTGGTTGTACGTTCAATTATTACCTTAAAATAATTTACTTCTGGCTACAGCTCATTATAAAATTGGCAATATTAATTGCTATAACATTAATATACAGCGTATAGTGAACGAATCGAGTACTTTTACGTCATTGTTACTTTTCAAATGAACTAATGATCTGCCACAATTACAAGTAGCGCGCCTTCCCAGCATTCCCCGACTTAGGCGCTTTGTTGTTTGAGGAGGATAATGACTTCCGCGATCGTTTCATTACAAACTATCGAGGGAAAAAATGTTGGAGAATAAATATAGCGAAACATCGAGAGCATGACTGACAATTCTCAGCGTTGCAGCTCACCAAAATCACATAACACTATTTGAATAACTTAGTCAATTTCGTATTTCTCCCAGTCCGAAAGGTAAATTCGCTTGTCTCTCAATTTCGTGTTCCCACCACATCAAAAACTAAGCCATTTCAAAGTTTGCGTTATAAGTGAAAATCAGTGGTTGAAGGAAAACCAATTAAGGCTGCAGCAAGAATTTGTGTGAAGTTCACTAGCGTAAAACCTGCAGGTAGGTATGTAGTAACAACTAAGTGATTATGAGAAACTTCCATTCACCAAGTAAGTACATTAAGCTTCGTCAAATCACATGCCAAAGGAGCTTCATTATATCCACTTTTATAATAAAAGCAATAGATTACAAAATACAAATAGTACGATTACAAATCAGAATTTCCTACTTACCAAAGAGGTCGATTCTCGTAAATTTGGGATTATGAATATTTTGCGACACCATCGCAGTCAATATTTCACAATATGCACACCTTTCGCAGTCAATATTGCACAGCAGAATATGCTGATGGTGAATCCGCCAATTGGTAGTGAAGGTCGAAACACTTCAACTTGTTTTCTTCCCCACAATCTAGAGTGATACGCCAACTCTAGTAGCATGGCAATGATGGTGGATGTTTGTGTTCAAAATAGATGCCCGAAACTACGTCCGCGCAGAAAACTCACCCGAGTCGAAAAAGTGCACCAAAATATAATTTTTTCATTAATAAACATCCATGAACCGCCAGGAACACACAGAAAAGTTCGTTTGAAATGCAGCATGACGCGGTAATTCAAACACTCGTTACATTCCGACCGACGCTAGAGGTTTTCGTTGTTCCTTTTGCTGAAATTTGAATAATTTCGTAAGTTAACTTTTTATCTCATGCACAATTTCTATTGGCTTAATTGACCGACTGTAGTACATGATTGGATTTGAAAATAGCTTGCTTAAAAGCATTACCTACCGAGACTATGATCCTCTTTCTTACAAGTTAAGTAACTTCATGGAAGTGTCTGATGCCCATTAATGAAATAAACTTGGTACTTTTCAACTAGAAATGAATTTACTTCAATTGGTTTCACCTTGATAAGGGTTCTTTTGGCCAAATGGCGATGCCTCATCAATGTGAAACCGGTCACGTTAAATAAATTTCTTGTGGAAAAGTAAAAGGTTTATTTCATTAATGGTTCTCTTTCTAAACTTCATCAAAATCCTCAAAACCTATTGGACTTATTTTTTTTCTTGCTGTGTAACTATAATAGCTCTCATGAATAGGGACTTCATCCTATATACAAATCATTTATCTTGACAACCTAGGCATGACAAGAAAAAAAATCAACCTGCTGCTAAAAATGTTCTTGATAAATGCTTTAAATTGGTGAAACATTAAGGAATTTCTTGGTAGTGGTAATTTGGATTGGGTATATTTTTCAGATTAATATTAGTATTTTAATGAAGCTTAAAATACTTTTAAGTTAGATTATTTCCTCTATTTTTCAATTTTTAATTAAATTAAGTAACAGTCCCTTTACTCAAAGAGGACAATATATGCAATATAAAAAGAAAATTTTATATCCAAAATAAGATGCACAACAACCATGCCCAAATGCAATAAATTATCGCTACACGATTGTGATTTGCTTCAAGACCAACACTCATAGAAACTTCCAACACTTTTTAATGCTTGGAAGGAATAAACGCTACCATTTTACAAATAAATTTTCATGATAATGTGATTCTTGATTATTAAGTCATTTCACTTGATTTTGACAGGATGTAATGCATATCCATTGTGGTAGTGCTATGTTGCTGGTTACCTGGTTGCCACTTTTAACTTGGCAATGGAGAAGAGAAAAAGTACTCTTCAACTGCACAGGAATGGATATCCCTGACCACATATCATTTCTTATTTTCAACTTCCCATCTGAAGTGGCTATCTTCAGTAATACTCAATATTTAACTTCTTCAGGCCACCTACTGCAATGTTTCACATAGGTACAGAGAATGAAAAAAAAGCATGTGAATTGGTAATTGTTTTCAAAGTCATCCTGTGAGCATAGAAAAAAACTTTAAAAGGAAACAATGCTTTAAATAAGTCAACTTCCCTAAAGTGATTAAATAAATTTGATCACAAAATACTAAAATCCTGTAGTTTATTAATAGTTGTAACATTTTTTTCTGTTTCATTTTAATACACAATTTTGATTATGACTACCTCTGTCGTTTCTACTGGATGAAAAACTGTACAGTTACATAAAAATGAAATGGCATACCAGACAGCATTATTCATTCCATGTCTTCATCTTTCAGCTATTTACCCTCACAATATCAAACGATCACCTTCTCAATTAAGGCTCACCATTCTAGATTCATTATTATACCTTGGTTACAATGCACATTCAGATGCACTCTCCATCAACGTTTAAACAATCTTTTGACTTAAAAAAGGAGCAGCTTTACATTCAGCTATTTCAAAGCTGCCAAGTTGGAAACAAAGACCTGGGCTCATAATTTTACTTGATACACATAAAGTAAATTAGAACATGGTCAACTGCACTTACCTACATACAATTTGTAGGTGCAATATCCAACTATATATACCACTACCCTGAAATTATCTTGTGCACATCCAATCATTTATTCCACAATCACACCGACAAAAAAATACAACATTTGCTTCAAATTCAAACAAAAAAGTATACATGTTCTGCTGCCATTTTTATCCAGTGAAATAAACAACAGTTAATGTCTATTAAAATAATGGTAATACTTGAGGTTTTTATAAAATTAATAACATACTCATGAATTATTCACAATGGATCAATATAATTACTGGTTAATTCCTATAAATCTAACTTTCCACATAATTTAACAAACAAAAGTTAACAAGTCTCATTCACAGCAATAAATACAAAATATATTAAAAATTATTTTTCTATGGTCCCAATAATACTTTGTGCTAAAATGAACAAAAATGCCAATTTGACTGTTAAAAGCAAATCTCATATTTAAGAAAAAAAAACAAAATTTTACCACTTCATTAATTCTCATTCATTACAGTGGTGTTGCGATTCATAAAACATGAAGTTCACATGATAAATCAATTAAAAACTTGAATTATGACATCAACTCAGGCCAAGTAGGTAGGTACTATTTACAAAAGCAATTGTTAGGGCAGTCATAAGAAATGATGGAGCCATTGCATTATTCATATCACATGACATTATGTTGAGTATGCACATTTTTCTTCAAACACTGGTCTCTTGCATATTGTCACAATAAACACTGGTTTTTGATATGCTTAGCAATTGAAAATTAAGGTTGTAAATTGCCAATAGTACAGGTACCACATTAGATATTAATGACATGGCTTACTTCTCATCCAATAACACAATAAACACCCTAGCAGCATGCTATATTCATTCATTCATTATGTTTAAAGGATTTTAAGATAACTTGGAAATTTGTACATCCAATAGCACTCAGTAATCATAGTTTTGGCACTCAAATCCCAGAGTGTAGTATGAAATGTGACAAGGATGACTGAATGAAATGAAAAAAGGCATGCCCTTTGGCATATATTTTAAAGAAAGAGTTAGGCAAAATAAAATGCAGATATTGTTAAAAAAAAAGGTAGTTAAATCAGAACCATCAATTCAAAGTAAACAAATTAAGCTGCACTAAACTAATTATATTATAGCCATTTGATAAGGAGCCAGGAGATCACATTCACCACATATTCATATCACACCAGTAATGTTGATGAACAATAAGCAGTTTGTTTCACAAAGAATCTTTAAATATTAAATTTCTAGATTGTAATTACTAGGACGTTAAAATTATTTAATGCAACATTAGCATGCAAAATTCCACTTTTCACAGACAACTCAGCATTTGGAAAAGATCAGAGCTTTGGGTATAAAAAGATTATCATACACAAAGAAAGACTTTAAATAAGGTCTGTCCTAAAACCATTATACTAAAAAGGTTTCAGACAAATATTATCTCTTTATGGAAATGACTACATTGCGTAGCAAGATATCCATTTCTAATTGCATTGAGAATGTATTTAATTTCATTTATTCAGTATCACGTTTTTTTTCCATAGCTAAATAATGCCCATACAGTTCATAGAAAAGTTGTTCAAATATGGCAATCACAAATTTATACCCAGTTTAAACTGCATGATATTTTTCAGCTTACATCATGTTTAACAAAGCCTTGCTCTCATATATATGTGAATTAAAGATGAGTACTCCAATCTCACCAGTGCAGTAAGAACATCAATGACAGTATAGTTTCGATGTCACTACATCATCTTCTAAGATGATGTAGTGACATCGAAACTAGTTGGAATTAAATTTTTAATAAGTGGAAAATTGCAAAGTGTCTGTGTTTCTCTTATAATCAATGACAGTGACAATGGATTGCTCTTCTGACTCCTTAAGGCCATCAAAATAATAATAGTGACAATTTTCACTTGGAAATGTTTAAGAAGCACCTGAGACAGCATTTTGTTGTCAAATCATGACATCCAAACAAATATGTAACTTAAGAGTCAAAATTTGATCCTAAAACTTTAAAGGAAAATGCCAAATCTTACATAGTAGCATGCAAGTAGTAAACCTGTACAGAAGGTGTGTGGACGCATCCTTCACGAGAATTCATAATTTTTTAAACACTGAATTTCACACTTGATCACTTGGGAGACGTCAATATGGATTAACTAAAAAAATGTATCATCTAGACCACATACAGTAATCGATGTTTGGTAATGGACTGCACAAAGAATCCTCCCACTCTCCCGAGCATACATAAACATCACTTATGTATTTCCAAAAGTCTCACAATTGCACAAGAAACTTCTCATCACATTCAATAATAAATAAAACTGCTAAAAAAAAACAGCCAATCACAAGACATTCAGCTATTTCTCACATCTCTTGGTAGTACCCAATCTTTGACAAGAACCTCAAAAATGGGATGGAACTATGTATTTTACATCTCCCAAACATAGGAAAGAGATCTAGAAAATTCCATTAATAAATTTCTTACTGCTCCAAGACATTTCAATGAAAATATTTCATTGTTTCAATGCTAGTTAGTGGAATTTACCTTGGATAGAAAATACCTTCTTTTAAATAACTAACAACACCATTATAAACCCAAGTTTCACTATAAACACGCATGAAATAAAAGAAATGGAATTACTTCCACTGTCTATCAAAACCAAATGCACTTTACTCAAGTACCTGTAGTAAATTCTTATAATTTTACTCGATATTAGTCATTAAGAAAATTTCTTGGTGTTGCAAAGTCCAGAGGCTCATTTATAAGCTTCGCTAATTGGCACTTAGAGCAGTGGTTCCTAACATGTAGACACTTCTTGCTACATGGATTTTGAGGGCATGCACATAGCGCATATTTCTAACACAAACAATTTTTTTTTATTTTATTTAAATTCTGATATTAATTTGTGTAAATTCATATAAATACCAAACACATCACTGCTAACTGACCTCCAGAATTTAACTCCCAAACCCCAATGAATGTGCGAGTGAGAAAATAATGAATTAGGAACCACTGACTTGAAGGAAGAAAAGCACAAACAGGACACCACAGATCATAGTTTGGCCTCTTTGGAAAAACAATTGACTTTAACGGCGATGAATATAAGATTGGCGTTCGTCATGAAAGACATTCATTAGCTCAAACATTCAAGATGATGTTGAAGCATGCAAAACACTGCATTACAAAAAGAAAAGGAATTTTGCCAGGAAGATACCCTACGTCAGTTTCATGAAATATGGAAAAATGCATCAAATGGATGCATTGAGTTTATCCTTCTTTAAGGTAGAAATAATCACTAAATGCACCACTGGTGTGTGTAGTGGAATAACCCACTTAGATGTAATAGGAAAACACAATTACTGGCTTTGTATGTTATACCCCTTTGTTACTTTCATTTATGAAGGTAGACTGAATAAAAATTGGTACTTGGTTTTCAGATGCCAAAAATACCTTGATTGTAGCTTTTCAAAAAGGCAGGAGCCCATAGGGAGAGACAATAGGGAAGACATTTCCTCCACAAAAGAATAGCTACCTAAATTTATCTTACACTCTTGAACTTCCGAAAAGCCCATTCAAGTTCTGAATTTTTATCAATGCTCCCATTTTCAATTATGAACTTGGAAATATTGCATGCATCAAAATGTCAATGACACTGAGTGTGTTTAAACTAGGGTATTGTTACTCACAGGTATGTAAATATCACTCCAATATTCCACCCACTTTGAGCATGCGCTTCATTAAGCTTGTTAGCAGTCCCTGCTAAAATTGACTAATTTGCATGGAATAACTTCAAAACTTAGAAAACATACAAACAAGGAGCATTATATGTTAATGCCATCACTAATTATCATAGAATCTTACTATATATTATGGAAAAGTATTTATATGTCAAAGATTGGACTCTAATTACCCACAAATACAAAAAAATGCTTTCCTTATAGTGGAAAAACCATTAGCCATGCTCTTTCCTCTCCAATTGATAGCAATGTTTGAGCTCTCCAAAGAGCAACACATTTCATGGACTCACAGACCCATCCTTCTTCTATTAACCTTTCTCCTTTTGGCAAGAAAGACGAATCAACCTGCTTTTCAATATGGTAATAGTTGAATTCTTATGTCACGCTGGTTGTATTTTTGAAGCAAATCTAAACCCTGGAGTCAAATACCTTCAAACAATGGAATTTAATTAATTTGCAACTGAAGGTGTTGTACTTCATATGAATAGCTTCATAATACAGTTTCCATGGAGCATATTTAGACATGATGAATCAGCTGAGCAATTGATTTTTCTCAAGACCAAATCACAAGTTTTCACCCAGTTCTATGCAAAAATGAACTGTGTGTCCAGCAAGTGACAATGAAATGAAAACTTGACCGATAGTTTCTGGATGGAACTTCATGACTTTGGCTGAAAATACATTGGCAAGCAACCTTGACATCATCTCTAAATGCACCTTTGGTGAGCACCATTGCTTGGCAAAAGGCCATACTTAGAAAAACCATTCCTTTCACTCAGTCATCAGCAGTCAAGGGAGCACCACAAATTTTCTTACATTAAGCTGTCATTGGTGCACCTCCAGCCATAAACTTATTTGAATACACACACATACACACCCATACACACACAAACACTGAGGATGCACACTTTTTCACACCAACTCACGAACTGACTGAAATTTACGATCCAATCAGTCATCACCTATTGCTTGATGTTCTTATTCGCTGAAGCATTCATCAGCATTCACAACAGCCCTATATTGATCAGTTGAGCAGGTCCACAATGTGCGCCTTGACAGCCATTGCCTTGGCAAAATGTACGAATTAATTCCTCAACTGAACACCTTCTCCACACAAAAGTCCACATGCAGTGCAATTACATGCCATTTATGGTTGGAGGGGCACTTTGACAAAATGATGGGAGATGGGATCACTTTTCTCAGGCTAATTGAAAAGAAATCAAATAGGAGATGCTATCACTTTCACTCCATTTCTTCCCATTCAATGTACACAGTTCAGTATTGCAAAAAAACATGTAGACTCCCATCTGCTTCATTTACGCAAGCTTCCGATTCCTGCAATGCTACCACCACTCATGTTACAACTCACGCTTGAGCGGCTTGCCTTTTCAGCCAATTTCTCTGCCTTCCTTTGAAGGCGTTCTTTCTCCTTCCGTTCTCTTTCTGCTTGCTTCTTCTCACGATCAACCTATAAAATTTCCAGAGCACGAGTCAAAAGGTTTTCATAAAATAAGAAACAAATATGAATTAGAAAAGTTTGGTGGATGATATCCCATTTAGGGCTTCATCAATTGTACTTGGTTTGGTCAAAATGTGACTGTGTTGATTTAATAAATAATCCTGAGTTGCTCTTAATTCTATTTACAACCCCAAGAAAATGATACAGAAAATACGATTATACAATACAATGAAGCCATACAAGGGGTTCTGCAGCCATTTCAGCATTACCATAGCCACATTTTCATTTCTTGGGTCATTTGCAACAGTTGTAGGATTGAAAAAAGGGGCAAAAATGGTACATATATAAATTATGTTGAGGCACATTAAATTAGGCATTCAGTTAAGATTGCATCATCTGAACTGATTGTCATACTTAGGAATCCAGAGCGACCACATACATACAGGTGATCCTAGACTTATGGATGGCCTAACTCACATAGGGTTACTGGCATTTGGAAAATCCTGGACATGCCCTACAGTTTAAACTTTAGTCTGGTGACCAGGAGGAATTTCTGAAAATTCCTGTGTGTCTTCCTTATGGGAAATTGATGCATTTAGCAGTTTAAAAGTGTTGCATTACATAGCTAATAAATTTAAAAATTTTAACTTCCCCACATTCCATTTGATACACCAGTATTTAAACAATCATCATATGGCAGGAAAGCATGAAGAAACACAAGAAAATACAGAGAACGATTGTCTACCATTTGCTACTTGATGCTCGCAGTGCATGGTCACGGTGTACTGTATCAAGAGTGAATGGTAACTACACAGGTTCAAGTATTTTGTCAAAATGCCAAAGAGAAAGTGCTAATTTAACAATTATTTAGTTTTAACTTACACAAAAACTTAAAGCAGGAATAAATGAGCAAGATTATGTTGCTGGTACACATATTTTAAGGAAATATTTAAAGCATACTAAAAAACCACTGTAATCAACCTGAAGGTCGGTTTCATAGGTGAGGGTAGAGCTCACCCAATAATTAGAACAAAGGCGTGTGCAATTCACATGTCAGGGTAGAAGGCCTAGTTTCTTTCCCAATGCCGCCTGCAGTTTCCCAGGAAGATCTGATAACCAAAATATGGTACACAGCTTAGGTGAAGCTGAGGGTACCCAGAGGCATCACATGGAACTAAGCTCAGGCCCTTCGGTTAGAAGTCCAGTGCTCTACCCACTGGAAATCACACCCCTAAATGCACATCAATACAATATATTTGTCCCTTTTTTCCCCTGGATTCAGCCTATGTCCTACATTTTTTTCCGATGCCTATAATTTATAATGTTGCATCCTACATTTTGTTAAGTGCATCTGGTAACTCTACAGTCACAGCATTCGGTACTTACAGTAAGCACCAATTACTCATGATAATTGAGGAGAAGGTGCTCGCAAATCAATAAAAATGATGGATAATTAGATACATAACGTTCCAATCCTTATTGGAAGCTCAATTTACTCTCACATGCCAACTTAATGACATGTGTAGAGTGAGAGTGCCTTTTATATTGCAAACAGCAGGCAATGAACTGGTCAAAGTGAATGGGACTATTTAAAGTGGTGAAAACTCAGTGTAAACCTGTCATATAAATACTTGTCTTAATGAACATAATACCATCTTGTCCATCAATGGCATTAAAACCTTCCAAATCATTACAGTAGACTCTCATTATTACGAAGTTCATGGGACCAAAAATCGGCGGT
>LYUA01000572.1:824380-835130 GCA_002093875.1 Calopteryx splendens | reverse complement strand
GATTGACCAGTACATGATTAGTGCATTCTATTTTATGTATTTTCTGACTATGTTGTACGTCATTCACCTGACCAAAGGAACAATAAAATTAATCATAATAATAGTTTGTAATGAAACATGGAAGCTCACTTGAAAATGGAGTAGTGTAGTACACCAAAACTAGTTGTAATTAAAAATGTTACCAAGTGGAAAAATGCTAGTGTTTTCATTTTTACCATTATGGAAAGTTTCCACCACACCACATCTGAATCTACACTGTATATTCCCTTATAATAATAATAATGTTTATTACACTGATGCATTATAACTGTCAATGAATCATCCCATTAAATGATGTTAAGCACAGTAATTTATATTCACTGGTGAGTTCAGTATCCACCAGATTAACTGCTTTAGCTTGAAACTCTATGGAAAGTGTTGGAAAAGGTGCAGTTTAATCTCACTTGATAAAAATGTCTTATATAGGTTTCCACATTTTAAATTAATAATTAAGATAATAGTTCCTTGCCATACTTACTTTTATGACCTCCCTTGAGCTGATTATTAGTTTATTGGCTCATAAATGTACTTGGTATTAATAACATAAATCAAGCATACATCAAGAGCCACAATTACAAAAAAGACCTTGGATTCTAGATACACAAATGAACAGCTCCAAATGCAGAAAAGGCTCAAGTCAAAAAAATATTCACATATGGAAATAATGACAGATATATGATTCACCTTGATAGGACCTGTGCTGAAGGTAACTTTAGTATTCCGCTTGACAGTAATGGGATAGTCTGAATCTTCACCCTCTCCCAATCCTTCAAAGCCATCATCGTCATCCTCGTCTGTCTCAGGTAGCCCAGGAACCTCCATCCAAAAGTGACCATCCTCAAGGTAATGAACTCCATTCTCCACAAAAGCCTGGATGCCCACGAAGAAAATAAAATATCAATCATAAATAATAAATAAACCACAGTTTGTACTCACTACTTGTTTATGAAAACATAAATAATGTGCATTTCAACACCTAGGTAACAACAACCTTATCTACAATGGATAAGGTTACCTGAAGATGATGTCTAGGTGTTGAAACACACGTTGAGTATATTATAATAAATAAGTGGGCCATACAAACTGTGGTTTCTTAATTTTATGTAATACTGTTCCATCACATCACATGGAACAAAGATGAATTAACATATTATTACTCCAAAAAATGCTCCTGAATTGGTATCAAACAATTCCGAGGCCTGAAGAAACAAAAACCTGGGAAAAACAAATCCACATATTGGGGTCATCTACATCCATAGGCACTATCTTGAATTAGCACTAGTTACATCAATAGCTCATTTAGCATCAGTATCACTCCATGCATGAAATTCAATCTCACTTCAAAATGATGCTGACATGCTGGCTCCTGTAAAAAACTAATACAGTTGGCCCAAATTTCAAGTGAGTAACTCGAAATACAAGTACATATTTCAGGTTGCCTACATTCAAGCATGAAGGCAACCTAAAAAATGGGAAATATCCTATATCTTCCCCCCTTGAAAGTAGCACCTGTTTGCGTCACACAGAAGCTGTACATATGCAATGAGCCAAAATAGAAGAAGCTCTATTAGTGCTCCAATGTCAAAGAAAAACCTACACTACACTTACTGATTGCATTACCACATTTTTTTTTCCAAGTGGCTAAGCCAATGCAAAATAGAACAAAAACACTCTATGCTTTATCCCTTCATGCAAGTCTCTGAATTTATGCTCATGTACAATAATTTAAATACCTATGTCAATACCAGCAAAAACAGCCTTTCATCTCAAAAATGAATTATAAATTTGACTTGCACTATAGCAGTGCATACATCTCATACCATAAGATAGATTAACCAAACACATTTTACCTTATGTGGCAGTGCAATTAATATCCAAGGACTAAACAACTCATTAATTGATAAGGAATCTAGTTCATGACAACTAAGGACATGTAAAGCTAGTAGTTTCAACTGTCAGTAAATTAGGATTCTTTTCCGTACCTAAAGTGGTTTAACAACACTGAACAGACTACGATATATTAAAAAATATAATATTAACCATTTAATGTCAAATTTCATCCCAAAACCAACTTGACCACTGTTAACATACCTTGTAAATAATTTTTTTCTTTTACTATTTTAAATTATTCAACCGACCATTAATGTCAGCATTTCACTGAGGATGACACAAAATTTAAACTGGAAAGGGGCTAGAGCATGTAAATTTGCTCACATTCAACCAATGAATCTTACCTCTTTCCCAGGTTGAATAGCCAAAAACGATGCTTCAGTTGTGGTCGTTGTAGATGAAGTGGAGTTTATTTCCTCTTCATGAGCAGCTGGGCCTTCCTGATCATTATTGAGGCTGCTCACGGACCCTAAGAGACCAGATTCCGATCCACTCTGAGACCCTCCTCCCACATGACTGTATTGTAACAAAAAAGGTATTACAACTCCTGTTTGGCTTTCCAAGTGCTATTTTATTGCACTACGCGAACACATTCTATTCCATGGATTGCTTTGATTTTTGGTTGCACAATTCGAGCTAAGTGAGAGAATGAATACAAGACTTACATTTCTTAAATGTTCCACATAGCCTATCAAAAAGGCAACAAAATACTTCTGTACATTCCTCATTCAACTAGTTTCCATAAATGTTGGAAAGTCACTGTTTGAATGAAATTTTCAACATTCCTGCACAACAACTAACTCTGCACAACAAGTAACTCCGTGCAAGGATATTTAAACCATTTAAAATACATAGCTATTTAATGATTCTCAAACATTTATCAGAGAAATTAATTCATAGAGATGAGTCATTAATAACTTTATTTTGAAATGTTAAACTCATATCTAATAATTATTTATCTGCACCTTCCTAAATAGGTACTTGTTTAAGATCAAGTGAGGGAAATAACCAATCATTTAGCAACATATTTGCATCACATTTTACACACGGCATAATTTATTTTAAAATGTCTCCATTCTCAAAATATAGGCATTGGCACAGATAAACAGTTCTACACTACACCGCTTTATTACATTCTCCACAATTAGTGTCGGACAATTACCCTATTAAAATTTATGACAAGGACTTATAAAAACGAAGGATATATCATATTAGGTTAAACCCTCTTTTGAATTAAAACTATGAGTCATTATGCGAAAACCTGAAGGAGCATAAATTTGAACTAAAGAAAATCTGCAAAAATGTGGTATGCTTTCAATTATTTTTTTAAAACAAATCGCATATTTTACTTCACAAAAACTTAAATAAATTCATTGTATTCATCCCCTTGATTTTCTCAACTTCAACAATAAGAGTACTCTGTCAGAAGAGATCTTAGAAATACGTTTTTATGTTAATAATACAACCCTATTATCAGAGTACATAATTCCTCAGAGAAACAATCAATTTTATGTAGAACCTCACTTATATACTCCTTTTTATACCTCCCCAAAAGCAGACTCATATAACACATGGCATATCCTAAATCCTAATCCTAATAGCATATCCTACCATGGCATCTCCTAAATATGCAACATTTACACATCCCAAAATTTTATTAGATATTATAGATATTTAATTTTAAATTTACATGATCATTTAAGAATATAGGTACTATGAATGATAACTGTTCCTGGTAGTTCCACCCACCCCAGATAGATCGAAGGGCAGGAGCCAGACAAAAAGGTAGTCCATGTCTGTTCCTCAGTGAGGTGGCTGCAAAAGCATCTGACACCCGGGGGATGGCCATTTATGTGATGATGTCAGGTTAAAAACAATATTCAGGATAGCAATGAGCTACTGCTAATAACATAATACATTATCTAAACAGCCATTTACTAATTACAATCAGAAGAAGAGTTCAACAATTCACCTTGGCCCATGAGGTGCTCCAGGCTTGGCACAAAACAGTACATTTTTCTCTCGGGTGGACATGATGACCCCCACATTGCAACAACCCACCTATAATCAAGTGTGGAATCCTGTTGAGTGCTCGAGGACGTTATCGAGGAGTCCTCGGCAAGCGAGGGGGTGTGGGTCCCAGCAGCCACTGCCCAGTCCCCCTCGCTCTCTTCCTCCTCCTCCTCCTCCCCCTCTTCGCCCTCCTTCTCCCCACCCTCCTCCTCCACACCCTTCTCCGCCCTCCCATCCCTCCGCACGACCTCTTCCTTGAGCAGCACTGCCTGCGGTGACGACAAGGATGACAAGTCGGCAGCCATCGGATTGAGCAATTTCTTCACCTCCTGTGCCTCCTCGTCCGAGAGTAGAGACTGCGACTGCCTGCATGCACACAGGGTTATAAAAGGATGTAATGGGGCTCATCAGTCGGTCGCTTGGGCTTTTCTCACTCACAGGAAGCGTGAGCCAACCGTCCCAAGTTGGTGGAGGAAAATCTCTCTTGCCTTCAGTGCTACTACGTGAGCCGCCTAAGCTACAGTCTAATTTCAACGTGATCACAGAAAATAGTAATCGTTGCAAGTGTTCTACTTTACAGGAGAGGAGTCACAAATTTTGGCCAGGGGTTCTTTGGTACGTTTTAGTGAACACCTAACTACCAACACAAACAAATGGCATACAAAATGCACTTTTCCTACGAGTGAAGGTCTCCCAGGTCCTACACTGGGTCACGGTTCCCACGTTACGACGGACAACTGATACATTGTCCTCGAGGCATCAAGTTCTGAGGATAATGGACAAGTCCGTCAAAATATCATCCATGGAAGACCTGACTTGGTGAAGGACCAGAAAGGCCTTCACCCATGTTATTCACCGGGAAGCCCATGATGTCCTTTTTAGACACTGTTGTCCTGACTCAAGTGTCTGTACCTTGATTTTCCACTCGGTTCTCTTTTGGATTGTTAACCTCTGCACTGGTCATTACAAAAATACATAAAAGGTGCCCCCAACAAGCTCTAAACTCAATGTTATCTGCATCAGTTTTCCTTCAGCTTGAGTCAACACATGCATGATTATCCATGAGAAAAACAAATAAAAGCTTCTGAGCAGTAAAATTTCTAGAGAGCTCTCCCTTCACTTAATGCTCACACCCACACCAGATGGATCCATGAGTAGAATGAGTAATACCCAAATGAGCCAAATGGGGTCAGATGAGGATGTTAGGAAGAGTGAACAGTAAAATGCCATCACATAAAGTCATCCGTATTTATAAAATAACATAATATATTCTACAGATTCCACATAACCTTGTGATTCAAAATTTTGCCTTAATTAATGCCCTGTAAATATTCCAGGGTCCTTACTATTTGTAATCAATTACATATGGAATACTTGCTTATTATAAGTGTAATGCAAATGATAAAAAACTGTAGAAGGTGATTTTTTCCTGTAAACATTCCCTCCTTAAAAAGGAATGCATCTTATATTCAATTACATATGGTATGCATACATGTATTATATCATGGATATCTTTGGCTGTCCTGCTTTATAAAAAAAATCATCTTACACATGTTCTACAGTATGCCATTTTATTTTTTAACAAAAAAAATCTTTTTGTGCAATGAATGAACTTCTTTCCCAAATATTAACCACACTAATAAGGTTTTTTCATTATGATAAGTTTTATTTTACATGTATTCCCGTATTTCCAAAGAACATCAATCTCCAAAACTGCTTACAGATATGAGACAAAAAAAATCAAAAGGGAAATTAAAGGGGCACCTTTCCCTCTAAAATTCTGATATAAATTTCATCCTCGACCAAGCTAGAATTGACATGGAGTGTTGTAGAAATACTCTCTCAAGAACAATCAGGATTCTACTTCATTTTGTTAACTATTTTGACTCATATTTTATCCCAATAACCATTTTAGTTTCTCATGGCAGTTAATAACTACTAAGCCTCGCTAACTGGCAGTATAGTTTTCAATAAATATTAGCATTTACGGAGCCATTCACAAATGATCACTCCAAGAAAGCTTCAAAGCCACTATCTTTCTGATCCAGCTGATGAAAAAAAACAACAGGTTTAACACTAGCAGTACCCAGAACCAATCCAAGACTATTTAAAGCAAGAATTTTATATCAATGAAAATATTCAAAGTTATCCTGCAGCTCTACTGCCTAAAAAGTATGAGATAACACCCTAGTTCATGTTTTTTTTACTGCTATTTGAGAATAATCCTTACAATCCCCCAAATTTTCTGCGAGTTCTGATTTCTTCATTTGAAAAGTGATATATACATTCTATATTCAGTCGCAACATTTCCTTTTACATATTGTGGATTAATAAAATTACATCCCCCAAAACCTCCAAGAGACTAGGTGTAATGTAAAATAGTGGTATCAATTACTATGGCCAAACAGTTTTACTTGCCTAATCTGCTTATGTAATTTATAAATGGCCACTTAAGTGTTTCTTTAGTTTTTGGAAGAAGGAACAAAAATTCTTTGCTATTATAAGGATTTCAGTTTTGAAAGTACATTGTTTACAGTACATAATATCGTTTATAGTTAAATTTTTAAAGTATAATTGTAAACTCATAAGCACCTAAATTAAAAGCATACCAAGTGATAGCTTACTGTGCATAGAAGCATACCAAAAAGAAATTTCCATTTTTAATGATTCCACATGGTTTTATTTTCGCATGCCAACTCTGCACATTTTAAGAAATATGATAATTATTAAGAAAACAATCAGAAATAATGGCAAAAATTAAAAAGGTACATCAAGGCAAATTTGTACACCCACATTCAACCATAACCAGGGTAAAGAGAGAAATTTAACTTGGTTAAAAAATTAGTATTTCCTTACAGCAAATGCATTTTTCAGATTATTTAAGCGAATTTTTTCCAGCAGGTTATTATAAGGTTAAAAAAATACTCATTCAAACCTTGGCACTTCAAGATATCTGTATGCAAGTCTAGGCAGCAGGTTATGGCAAGTACATGACGGTCCACCACTCTCAGATAAAGGAAAAATACAATAAGTATAATAATTTCTTAAAAGACTCAAGCTTACAAAGAGATAGTAATGACAATTTATAACTTCACTTGAGAAGACAGTGCATATTTGAGCCAATTATTATCAGCAGCCAGAGATTTTAAAAAAATGTACATATTTGTTCCCATTCAATCAGCTCTTTTGAGTAGGGGGTATTCAGATGTTTAAGACAATAAATTAGTGATTCCATGTAGAAAAAGAGAAACATTCCCGTTAAAGTTCATATAAGGATACAATAAATTAGTACACATGGCAATAACCATTACGTAGGCACTGCCCTGTCTCAAATTAAGGATAAAATGGGAACAACAAAACACAAAAATTTATTTACATATGTGACAGAAAAACAGGGTTGAAGGCCATTCTTTATTTGCAATTCTTAGAAATGGGATAAATATAAGAGAGCAAAACAGTATTCCAGAAGTAACAGTCTTGAAAGGTGACAATTGTTAATATCATTCTACGCTCCAGCAGATTGGCATTTTTTTGCATTTCCTGATTTGTTATGACAATTCATGGTTAATTATTACAAAACTAACTGGTCTGATACCATTCTAAGAGGGAGAAAAAAATCAGCAATCCAACCATTTTACATTGACAAATAAATTCTGATATAATTCCCTTCATGTGAAGTATACATGCATTCATGACAAATACTTGTACATTGTAAGAAGGATTAGGCATTATGAGTTAAACGATGACTACAGAGTAGTTTGAAACACATCTGAAAATTTGGCATCAGCCACATTAACATCCCAAGCATTAAATGCAATGCACATGCTATTGTGGAAATACAATATGTACAAACAAATAAAGGTGACAGAGAGAAATGCACATTTCACACAGCATACAGGCAATCCCAACATGAAATTCATAATTAATTACGACGGAAAACCAAATGGTGTTACTAAACTTACAACATGAATGGAAACATGTACAGTTTCTAATCACTCCATCATGAGAATGGATGGTAGTAAAAAAATTACTCAACCTGTACTTATATTTGATAGACAGAAGGAAAAAAGAGGAAGGAAGATAGAGTAGTCACACTGTCCTACAGTATATGTGATATCATGCACTAGGGGTAAGAGGTTCCACATCCTTACCCTGCCAACCATTGTTCCTGAGATAAATCTGGTGTCCAGAAAACTCACACAGCATGGACCCAATGCAGTCTCTAAAGGCTTCATTTGAACCCACAATCCCCCATCAGAATCTAAGTACTTAACCAACTAAGCCACAATATCACACGTATGGAAGTGTTTGTAAATCATGGTCCAGTGCCACAGAATAGTAGCCATTGAAAAACAAAGAAATACTCATCCCCTCCATAACAAACGTTCTAAGTTCACCTCCACCATATGCAATATTTAATGAAAAAATGCTCATAGAAAATGGTGACTAAGTACTATAAGGAATAGCTTCCATAGTTGGTATAAATATTATGCACCAAGAATACTCACCTTATTCTTTTTTCCAGAATGCTGAAGATGTAGCAGAGACACAGGGGATATGAAGAGAACAGAATGATTAGTGCTTGTCAAGTATGTGGGAATGTAAAGACGGTAAATATTAGAAATGGTAGCTAGTTAGCCAGTACAAGCAAGAACAGCCCATCCCACTCATAAATTAAGCTACTCATAAAATTAGAAAATTTCCAACATTCCAGTAAAAGCTGTGCCATCAATTTTATTTTCAAAAAGGAAAAATTTCAGTCAAGAACGAAAAGTTTCAACAGTACCAAAAATAAGGGAACCTACTTCAATTTTTCAACTGGAAATTCATTGCCTTCACTGTATACCACCAGAGAAAAGGAGAGTTATGGACAAGAGAAAAATGTTCAGCAATTACACCCTGATGTCATCTTTCCTTGTATTTGTAATAATCATTCTGCATAAAAAAAATACTATGAACTCATGTAACATTAATAGATACTACCTAAATAATCCAAATGTTCTATATCGCAAAAACAAAAATATCTACTGCCGAATGATGGATGAGTCAAAAAAAAAAACTCCTGGCTGAAATCCTTTGCATGGTTTTGTTCAACTATTATGATCCAACAATCTCACGAAATCTGAGAAGTACTTATGAACCCTCCACCAAAAAAATGTATTGTCTATTACACATTGGAATTTGTGTTCCTAAACACCATTAAAGTTAGGTTGTGGTGTAATATAAGAAGCCGGAAACACAAATGCAACTAATGCAAACTGAAATGTAGAATAAAATAGGACGAGATTGTGAACCTCATCCCATGGTTTTGATAAAAATAATCTTTTCAGACAACACAACAACACATAGCCTTACACAAGATGGTAGATAGCAAGCTTTTACTGAAAGTAATTGGTGATCAAACATTATGTATTTTTGTATGTGAGAAAATATTACAGTCTCATAAATTTGAAGAATCCTTAAAGATGAGTTGTAACCTAGGCTGTTCTTGCACATATTGATACAATTATCCAATTCTTAAGCATCATTTTTCAGTCAATAAGCATCCAATAATTTAGGCCAACATGCATGTCATATTATGAAAAATAAACTTAAAAGCTTTAATTAAGTATTGAAAATTTGTTAAGTAAAATTTTGTTGTTAAGAAATAAGCAGTATTTTTTTCATCTTGTAAACAAGTTTAATGTTGACTCTTGTTCTTGAAAAAACATGTTAATTCATAGAAAATAATGAAAACTATCTTTGGATACAATAAAAATTATGATTTCAAAACTATAAAATATGCTTTATTATAATGAATAAGTAGTCTTTCCAAACGTTTTATGTGGTACAGTAAATTAATAACCTTTTCTAAGATTCAATCATGAGAAACATAAACGTAGTTTCAAAAGATTTTCAGGGAACTTAATTTTGTTATAGGCACATTGGTAATGATTCCCAATTATCATGCAATGAGTCCTGACTCTTTCCAAATTGCAAATATTTTTTTATAATAATTGATTCTTTTAAATTTTGCATTCATTAAATCATTCTTAAAATGCATACATAAAAATACACACACATTTGAGAATGAGGTGCGATCTCCAATCAAAATGGTTTCATGCAAAACGGTTACTATGTTAGGGTTTCTGTTTATAATCATAGCACATCCTGTGAACAGAGGAAACATAATGTTATGCCACATATATAACTTGGGAAACATAATTTAGTGTTTCCTCACTGCCCCCCCCTCCCCACATTTTAGAAGGAATGAAGGAAGTCGGTTTGTGGAACTGAAAAAAGATTTCATGTAACACACAAAATATTCACATTAAGCATTACTTCAGAATTCTCGTATTTCTTATAAATCCAAAATATTGAGAAATATATTTCAGGTTATGCTGAAAATTCTTTGATTCCAATTCTTTGTACACCACCCACAATGATAATAATTGTAAATAAAAAAAAAGCATTTACTTAAATGCTAGTACAATGTATTTTATATTAACTTAACTGTCTCCTGATACTCATTTCTTTTCAACCCAGTTAATGCTTCTACATTCCATTTTCTCCTCCATCTCTCCTTTCCTATTTTCTTGAATTTTAAATTACATTTAATTAGAACTAAATTCTAGTCAGAATTTGCATCTGCACCAGGAAAACTGTGTGAATTGATGATACTGTTCCTAAATCTGTGCCTAACCATTATGTAAGCAATTTGATATCTTCTTGAATCTCCCGGAATTTTCCATGTGCACCTACATCTGCTGTTGTGTTTAAAACAGGTATTAGTGATAACTAAATTATTCCTCCTGCAAAACTCTATAGC
>LYUA01000572.1:792643-802789 GCA_002093875.1 Calopteryx splendens | reverse complement strand
CCCCCCCCCCCCACAGAGTGCACATTAAAAAAATTGACTTCAGGATTTCAATGAAAATGAACAAAGATTTTCAAAGCCTCCAGACAAGTCTGGCCATTTTCCCATAAATTGTTGTCTATACAGACCTGTGTTTGTACATGCTCAGTATTTTGTGGGTACAATAACCAAATATCTACTACAGTGAGAAACATGAAATTCGATTTCGAAATTTGGTATCTGATATTTAACATTTTCATAAAGTAAGGTGGGTGAAGAGTTCCAGGCCTTCCTCCAAACTTGTCTTTATCTGATGATTGTTTGTACCTGTTACTATCTGCTCACTTTTCCTGTGAGGTCACCAAAAGGTGTTACCAGGAACAGGGGAAACCATCATTGAATCATATCAACAAGCATTGAGAAAGACCCAGAACTATTCCCCAGCCTACTGTGGGGTGCCATTGAAGTCTTTGGACCGATTTTCAATAAGAGTTTGGTAGGAATACACTTTGGCAACAATCGACCAATTGGAAAAAGGAAATTTCACTATAGTGTAGATTTTCTCAGTGAAAACTAATATAATTTGAATTTCATTGTATTTAAAGTTTGGGATAAAATATTTTTCCACAACTTTTGTGCAGCAAATTTAGCCCGAAACTAATTGTTAAATAAATATTTTGATTTATTCAACTTTTTATGAAATAATTCCTGAGGCGTCAAATTGGATATTTTTGTGAAGAAGCTTTGTAAAAAGGTAACATTCTCTGCAACTAGAAAAAGTTTCGTACACTCAGCACTTCCAAAGATGAATTACTGTACTTATCGGCATATAACAAACGTGTTTTCCTAAAATTTAGAGCTGAAATTCTATCTGCATACTGTATGTATATACTACTTTTTTATTTACACTTACCTACTATTTGATAGCTTTTTTTTGTGAACTAGATGAAATATGTTTTTTCATTCAAAGAATAGATTTGTTCCATATTATTAGCCTTAAAAGGGCTATAAATATTGATATATGCCTGCGTTATCCAAATATTCAGAGATGCAGTGTCTTTTATTTTAAATTTTAGGTATTTTACTCAAACTTCCTTTATAAAATTAAGGTGCCTGACATACAACGATAAATACAGTAATCAACAACAACAGAAGAAGTTTGTAATGAAAAGAACTGGTTCATAAATTTTAGAATCCCACATGAATGAGTCAAGTCTATGTAGCAGTTCAAATGAATGGTAAAAGGAATTTTGACAACATACAATTACTGTCAACCATGACTGTATGAAAGCTGAATTCTATGGAGCAAAAAACAGCATTATCATTAACCATTGCTTTTTATTTCTCCTGAGCACTTTGAAAGATGTGTAATTTTTTCCCAGCTCATATTTTTGGTGGTTTAAAATGGATTGGTTAATAAAATACATCACAGTGCATTCAAATTTATGAGGGGACTAAAAATCAATGGGGCTGTCTTCTCCCCTTTCAGGAAACCATGGTGCCTGCTTAAATATAGAACAACCTTTGATGATAAGAATTAATGAATCCATTTTCTGCTTTTATTTTACCTATAAGTCCATCATTTCAAAAAGTATATGTTTCATATTTCCAATAAACATAAATATATATATATATATATATTTGACTTCAAAGGAAAATTTATAAAATTTAAATAAAAAAAAAACACTTCACTCATTAAGACGTGCAATAATTGTCAACCTGATACAATTTTACTGCCAACATTAGTGCACATTTGAAGGCCAGTTAACAGTGTTCCATAGGGAAATCATTTTAAAAAAATAAGCGCATAGAGCAAAATTTACTAATTTCAACCATTAATTTTTAGATGAGACTTTTAAAAATATATAAACAAATATTGATGCACGCATTATTAACCACCAATAAGTTTGATAGCTAGAATTAAATTAAAAATGGCTCACTTGGTGGCTGTATTTTAAATTTATTTTACCCTTTATTGAATTGATACCCTGGAGATATACCTTACAAACAAACATTATATACACAAACTTAATACATTTCACAGACAATAATTTTACAAATGACCAGTTTCTTGGAATGGTTGATATCTTCAGGCACATATAACAGAGGGAGGTGGGCAATTTGATAAGGATATTAGAAGAAGAATCACATTACGTAGGTAAGGAATCTTTTACAAAGAGGAGAGAATTGATGACAAGGACTTTAGGCAAGGATGTAAAGATAAGACTGGTAAAGATGCTGATATGGAGTGTTGTTTTGTATGGCTCAAAAACTTGGTCTTTGAAACGAAATGAAAAGCCTAAGTTAGATGCTTTTGAGATGTGGGTGGGGAGAAGGATGGAAAAGGTGAAATGGACAGAAAGAAAAACGAATGAAGAGTTTTGGGAATGGTAGGAGAGGAGAGAAGGATATTGGGAGAGGTCCAAAGAAGGTAGGGAAAGTGGATGAAGGGCATGCGAGTGGTGATGGATGGCTGAAGAATGTGATAGAGGGTGAATGTCGGATAAGTGCAGTAGAAACAAGGTAAAGATTAGGCACTTTGGATGGAATGAATGGTGTTAGAAAGTATGAGGAAATGAAGGAAAGTTTATTGTAGGGTTGAGCTCGTATGCCCACCAGAAACCTACCCTAACCGGTAGATTACTATACATGAACCATTGCTCTGTTTATATATTCCTGAAGATGACGGTTAAGAGAAAAAAACTGGTCATTATAAAATAAATTTCTGTGAAATCTACTAAGTTTCTTTTCCTAATCACCATAAGTTTTCACAAAGTAAAGCCTGAATCCAGAGAACTCGTTAATCTGCCTATTAAAGGCAGGTTTTGAATTATCCCTAATAACTATTATGCACAAGTTTTTGCGTGGACTTCCTCTTGTTTGTCCTTTAACATTTTCTCCACTTCTTCATGCTTTTCGCCTGGCTTCATACCATTCAAAAAACCTATTCCCTTCCTTTCTCTTCCACAATTACTTAACATTTTCTCTTCTATCACCCCCTTCAACATGCCAGTAACCCTCAGTATCCCCTCTTTTCAATGTTTATCCATTTAAACTAAATAGAAACATTTTATGAACCCTTAATTCTTTTTCCAGAGATACAAAAGACAAAACCTGCCCTGTTACAAATCTCCATAGTAATCTTTTCCCAGTCAGTTGGTATATGGATGCCATCTCAGAGCTATTTTTTGGTATTTCTGATCAATGTGATATGAACTATCACATTGATCAGAAATATGACTATATGAAATATGAAATGAAATATGGCTTAGAGTAAAAGATGCCATATGATAGTTCATATCAATGTGATATGAACTATCATATGGCATCTTTTACTCTAAGCCATCTTACAAGTATGAGCATGTACAATTCACTCATGTTGCAAGATTCTGTCATTCGTTTTTGGAACTCGCCGTCACTTCTACACCTGCTCACACACACCACAGGACTCATGGCGATAATGAAAACTGACATTGGAAAATGCTGAGAATATGAAGTTGGGAAGAAATGAAATTGGGTAATTAAATATAACTATTCAGAGAGATAACTGACTCCATACCTGAATAAACCTATAACCCTGCATTAGAACCATAGATAAAAAGCCACACTAAGGAGCCCATTAAGAGGGTTATCCAAGGCATGTGAAATGGTGGCCTAAAGCACATGAAGATAAAATTCCCATCCATATGTTATGGGATAATGCAGGTAATTGGGGGTAAAATGGGATTAGAAGCATGGGAAGAGAGAGTGGAGAGAACACTGATGCTGACTACAACCGTATCTGGATTCATGGTGCTAAAGGGCACAAATTAGTACTTAATTTGTTTTATATTTTACAAAATATCTACTCGAGAGGTAGAATTTTAATGCATGCCCTTCGGATAGACTAGCAAACTGATCACCCTCAAGATGAACAAGGTAATCCAACCATGAGACAAAAGAGGCACCCTTCCCTGAGAGTGAACATCAGGGAGAGACACGGAGGTCTTATGGATTCCCTCCGAGAATGCTTGAAATGTCAATGGAACTCTGTTCACCCATTTAAGGCCCAACCTAACAATAAGACTAACACAAATGCTAGAATTTCACAGGGTAAAATTCATTCAACCTGGACAGTGATTCAAACCCGGATACCGCAATATCTGGCATTATATAATCAAGCTATTCAGGCATCCACATACACTGTTAATTTCCACATACTTTGAAGATGCAAGATTTTGACAAATTACCATATGTACAATATCATGAAGTAACCATCATCATGCACATGGTTCCACAGTCCACAGAATTAAAGCCAACATTTAAACACTTTGGTGTTTGATATTTTCAAAGAAACTGTGGGAAATACTATGACAGCAACTAATGGAGACAACCCCAGGTGTGCACACAAATGGGAGAATTCCACAGCGTAAAAATCATTCATCTGGACAGGGATAAATTTTGAGTCCATAAAATTCTCACATTTCTATGCAGAACAGCAGGTGAATCCGTTAAAGTCACCATCATAGTATTTCGAGCAGTTTCTTTCAATAAGAAAAATGCTCTCCGCTCACCTTGACTATGGCATTCTCTTTTTTCATCTCTTGTCCAACATCCTCATCGACAAACGACAGTTCTGCTCCCAAATCCAAAAATGCCGGAGGGGGCGCAGGAATGCCCCCACTGCCACCCACAATTCCCCCACTGCTGGTCTTCTCAACGGTCCTCTCCTGTTCAGGCGTGGAGGCGTCAAAACCCGGGGGTGGTGGGGTGACGTCCCTCGTCGGACTCCTCTCAACTGCTGCCAACAACGACGGCTCCTTCTCCACTTCTGCTGGGGGAATTGGACTGCAGGCCTCGACTGCAATGGCATACGGAGGCACACGCTTGCTTTTCTTGTCGACATGGGCCACATCCACACGAACTTCCCCTGCATCCTCCTCTCGACTCCTCTTCTCTCCCGGAGACTCAGTGCTTGGCTGGAATATTACTCCCGGGACAGCCTAGATCAGGGAAAAAATAATAAAACTGTGATAAAAATATGAGCAATAGATAATAATTTATAATATAATTACAAAAGTATCAAGTGTGATTATTGTGTACACCATTAGGAATTAAATAAAAAAATATCAATCAAACCAGAAGAGATTCCGGCAAGTGGGAAAGAATAATACATGAAAAAGAAGGAGAAAACTATATGATAAACATATTGGCTCAATGAATTAACACATAGCTATGGAGTATGTTGCCAATGAGGATGCCTTAGGCTCAGGCATGTTTTAACTAACCAAAAGTTTAGGAAAAAGTGGAAGGAAGAGTTTCTATTGGCTTAATCATAGCATTTACAAGGAAGGAATTAGGTCAGAAGGCATTGTTATATTATATTGATTCCATCCCAATAAAGGGAAATGTGAAGACTGCAAGTACCTTACAGTTTGATTTTGCTCAGATCAAAGGTAGTACTTCGGATCATCAACAAAAAAAGAAGACAAATGATTACTAAGCTTAGCACAGTTTGGGCATAGAAAGAGGAGGGATATGCATGATGCCATAGCAGTGTTGATATTGCTGATAGAACAGAATACATATAGAATATAATCGGAATGAACTGGTTTCCTGCATGGGTTTAAAGAAGGCATTTGTATAGGTACATTGCGCATAATTAATAAGCATATTTCAGAACCTAGAGCACTGGAAGTAATAGGCAACATATCCTAAACATGTACTTGTGTCAGACTGCACATGTCAAGATATCAGAAGGAGAATCAGGATGGGCAGTGATAGGTGGGAAAGTAAGCTGTCCATTATACACACACACCATAATGTCAAACCTAGATGGCACACTGGTGAAGTTAGAATATTGTTAAGACAACAGAGCAAATTACCTTCTAAATACAAGAGCACATTTGGGTTTGGTGTAGCCTTTCTTATATATAAAGCAAATGAAAACTACCTGTAATGTTGGATGGAAACAAAAAGAATCATGTAACTTGAAAATGAAAATACTGTGAATATCTCAATGAAGATCCAAAGGCCTTTTGGTCCTAAATCAGGGAACTACAGGGAAAAGCAGTAACTGCAGTCTCTCTTAAGAACCCCAATGGTGATTTAGTCTCAGATAGCACACAAAAGCAAATTTTAAAACAGCCAACGTGAACTAACCAAGCATTAGACCGCTCATTCCTAACTAAAAAATGACAGACACCATGATCTTGCGTAAGGGATAAATCCCTTCCTTCCTTCAAATTAAAACAAATGAATCTCCTGAACCAGAGGAATTAACAGACAGAGTACTGAAAGAGCTCACCCATGATATTGCACTGTAACTTAAAAACATATTTACCAAGTCAATTTCTGAAGGATTGTTCCCCAGGATTGGAAGACAGCTAACGTTACCCCTATCTTCAAAAGGGGAAATAAACTTGAGCACAATAACTACCGACCAATCTCACTAACCTATCTGTCCCGTAAAATCCCAGATCACAGCATTGTAATCAATGTCATGACATTCTTCAACAGCCAAAGCTTTACATCAAACAACCAGCATGGCTTTAGAAAAAAAAGATCATGTGAAACAAAACTGGGCCTATATATTATGACATTATTTAGTCAGAAGAAAGGAATGAAGAGGTGAATGCAATATTTTTGGATTTAATAAAAGCTTTCAACAAGGTTTCACACACCAAACTCATATACACGCTAAGAGAGTTAGGAATTGATGAAAATCCAATCAAATGCATCTAGAACTTTCTAACTGGTCACACACAAAGGGTGGTATTAGACAGCCCAGGTTCTGGCTGTGTAAAAGTAATTTATATCATCCCTCAGGGTAGCATTATAGTACCATTGCTGTTCCTTATACACAAACAAAATCAGTTCAAAAACAAAAAGCTGCATTACAATATTCGCCAACGATACTGTCATTTATGAAGAAATAACCAGCCACACTGACCGTGAAACACATTCGACAACTTACTTACTATTCATGAATAGTGTTCAGAATGAAGTCTAGCATTAAATACAAAGAAATCACTTTTATGCACTTCTTAAAAAGGGGAACAGGCGAACAAACCCACACACACACTTGGAGATGCTTCAATTACTGCTGTTGACCTTTTAAAGAATTTGGGTGTCACCATTATATCGGGCATGGCTTGGGGAAAACACATAATATACGTGGTGCTGCCCTGAAGAAGCTAGAATTTGTTAAGTGCTTAGTATGAAAACATGGTGAGGTAAAAGCAAAAGAGACATGTACCCCATCTTAAATTGCTTGAGAAGTAAACATCTAAAAAATTGAATTTTGAAGTATATTTCTATCACAAACAGATAACAAATCAGTGGACTGCTTTTGCTAGTTTGAACATAATTTATAGCTACATTTTTCCACATTTATCTCAATTTTATGCATTTTAAACAATTGAGCACCAAAAAATTATTTTAGACATCTTGCAGGCAATTAATTCTCAACTGATAAGTGGCACAACAATAACCCTGACAACGTAATGAATCATCAATCACCTGTTCATCCTTCAGAGAGTTGAGGTAGTCATGTGTAGCAGGGGGAACAATGAATTCTTGCTTTGTCTCCATATTCCCCTCTTCCTCTTCTTTCCTTCCTCTCCTCTCTTCATTTGCTTGCCTCGTGTCCTTCTGTATGACTGATTCGTTTTGTGATGCACAATCCTTCCTGCTCATCGGAGATGTTGCTGCAGAACCTGAAAAATGGGAAGGAAATGAGTCGTTGAATGAAAAACTCATACCATTGCTTTCTGGGGCAAAATGTCTTTAAAAAAACAGCATGACGATAAACATATATTCAGAACAATTTAACAAGCTCAATCACAAAAAAATGGTTCACAAAAGTTTACAAAATTCCCTTAGCAATTATGCATTATATGCACACTGCAGCTATGTAACTGATATATACTCCTCATTTGAGAGCTACAAGAAAACTACAGAGGAAACCATTAGTGACAAGTTAATAGCATTTTTGTGTCAATTTTTTTATTTGTGCAATCACATTACAGATGGTATCATCCATGGCAGTATCTTGCTAATGCTACTTCTGAGTGCATTTATTAGGATTTTCATGAAAAAAAAATCAAATTTGATCCATAAAATCAATCTAAATTAGCAGAACTATGTACATCAAGAAGTTAACAAATAATTTTAAGCCAGATATCACAATAGGATATTAGAGTGCCATAAAAGATGCAAACACAAATTGCAATTGTGCTAGAGAAAATTTTATATACTCCTTAGCAATTAATTTATCATTCATAAGATTAGTAGTATATAGAAGTTCATAAGATTGCTGGTTATTTATGTACACATGCACACTACAGCTAATATTTTTTAGATTAATCTTGAGATGGAACTGCTAATTGTAAGCTTCACAGTGAGTAAATGTTGGTGAGGAGGCTTTCAAAATTGTCTGCATATGGAGCATTTTGAAGGTCAGTACTTCTTTCACATCACTGCACACAAGTTTAGAAGTGTCTTCAAAAGGAATTTGTGCTTAAAGACAATGCAACATGAGAGAAGCACTGAGTGACAAAATACTTCAAAATACAAGCAATCTCACAAGCTATCTCGGCATGAGTAAGAATTTTTATGCATGTAACAACATGTTGTGCTGCAAATTCATCATCCTTTGACTTCCTCAGACTGAATTTTTCTGCGCACGTAAAAACCAAAGCCTTAATGCAGTGATTCTTATAGTGTGCAAGCCATCTTCAGGAGGCATGATTTAGCATCTGTTAAGCAATCTGTATCGCAAACTATGCATTTGGGGAGACGCAAAATATTTTTCAATTTCTTAAGGAAAGCACGAACCAAAAATGTTTGTAAACTTCTAAGTAAAAAAAATCAGATTTGACTCACATGTCAACCTCTCCATACTCGTGGTCTTCTAATTTTAAAGCATAAATTTAAAATCAAATATTAAAGTACAAATGCACCCCAAAAAGCCTAGCTGCCAGCAAGGACATTGACCTCGCCCAATTGCTAGTCTAGAACAATTCTTAATAGGCAAACTTTCTCAGCTGATGGGAGTTATTGTATTGTGTTAAAGCTATTAATAGACCTGAACATTCTTTCACTACAACCTTGCATACTTATAATAGATGTCATGGATTTATTGTGCCATAACCAAAGAGCAACTTAACAATGGAACGTCTATTTATAAGAAAGAAATATATTCTCTCCATACACAAACGTTCCCTTCTGGCCTGACAGTAACACTGGGCAATGGCCTTGCATTTAGACAAATACCAATAATTGTCCCAAGAGCTCTGGAAATATCTCTGAAATCCCTTATATAAAATATCCCATAAGAATTTTTGACATAGGAGACTCCTATCGCTTACAACAAATTAACCTCAACAAAATGCATCACTGATTTATTCAATAGAAGGTAGAACATGATAAATAGCCAAAATGCATCCAATGCAGATGTGTTGAAAATATTTAAGCTTCTTCGTAGGCGGGATAATTGGGTTGAACAGTAATGCTCTCTGTGTACTCATTGGTAAAATCATAGCAGTTTCAACATAATATCAGCTTTATTGCTGACTTCTAATTATACTCACCACTCTCCTTCTCGGCTGCCTCTCGCTCCTGTTTCTCCTCCCCACCACTTTCTGCTTCTTCCGCCCTCTCCTCCTTTGCAGATGACCCGACGTCAACTGCAGGAGGATTGGCATTTTGCTGCTGTTGGTCCCTGTGTCCTTTGGTTGGCAGCAACTGCTGGTGGACCGGTGCAGTGGATGGTGGTGGGGGTGGTGGAATGGATGGTGCCCTCAGGGGCACCACCGAAGGAGGACTCGTGGCTCCGCTGGCATGATGACGCCCGGGAGTCGTCCTCGACGTCGAAAACGACGCACTCCTCGTGGTCGTGTTGTTGGCGGCCCCGGGGCCGCTCCGGCCTGTGGTCTGGCCGATCCTTTGGGCCGCTGCAGCCGCCGCAACTTGCTGCTGGGGGTCGCTGTGGTACCGCGTCGGGGGGGGAGCGGTGGGCGGAGCAGGGCCCGACGACGGTGAACCCGCCCTCGCCTTGCTGAAGTGAGAAGTCCAGTTCCGTTGCTTTTCGATCAGCTCCCGACTAGTGGGCTTCCGCTCCGGCTTCTGTGGGGTGACGACGTTGGGCGCGGGGGGGGCAGGACCGGGGGGGCGGACCCCCCGGGGGGC
>LYUA01000572.1:728340-743257 GCA_002093875.1 Calopteryx splendens | reverse complement strand
CGAGCCGTGATTCCAGGTCGTGTTCGTCGCGGGTGGCTAGTGTGTGGGGTCCATTATCCTCACCCGGACACCATGGACGAAAAACCTGCTTTGTTCCTCTCTCTCACAAACACACATACACAATGCCCGCATCGCGAATCGGGAAAAAGAAATGATAATGAAAGAGGTGGGGAGGGGTACAGAATTTCCGCGGAACGAAGAATTTTTCGCGACCGGAAGAAAATAAAAAAAAATATCACGAGGGAATTGATATTTTTGACACTTATTTTTTTTAGTTCAAGGTCTGGTGGATTTACGAAACTTATTTAAAAGAAAAAAAAAACGTGGACGGCCATTCTTCGTTCTCCGTGGAATAATGCGGTTACCGAGTCGGAGCGACGACAGCCGAGGAGGTCAATGCGGACAGAATTCGGCCCCGGAGTGTGAGCATTCGAAAATTTTATTTAATTGAAATTTAAAGGGGATTGAAATCGTATCGGTGAATAAGTTCATTAAACGAAAATTAATTAAAATTATTACCACGAAACTTGTCACCGGCTTCGTGAGTCCATTCTTCCTCCTCCGCTCATTTACAATTGACACACCAGCTGGCAGGTGGACTGACATGGACGTGACCTGCAGAAAGCATTTTCCCCGGAACTTCATCAGGAAAATCAATTTTCACGGTTTTACCGTGTGCCTACGATGGCGAAAAACCGCCTTTGTCAGCGAATTAATTAAAAATAATACTTTTTACCGGCAGTGAATATCACACACCTTTCACATCGTCCGTAAAGAACGCGCAGCTGGCCAACAATTCATTAATGATCAAATATTTCATTTTATAATACATGAACTTTTCCGCTTAATTAGAATAAATATGCATGGAAAATTAGTAAAGCTGGTTAATAGTTATTTATTGCTAAATACATTTCAAACAACGTTCTTTCTGCGGATAGAGTCTTCAACGATGAATCTATAGATCAATGTGAAATCTATGCCAACATCCATAATCCCTAGATCAAAACGAGAGATTGGGGCGTTTCATCAGAGTATAGCTATTGAATTATTAGCAACACTGATCATAAATCTCTGGCTCAGGAGGACTCAAAATTTCTTTTTATTTTGTATTTCATTTCTATTTGTATTTCTTCTTTCTCTGTCAATTTGTATTTCATTTCAACTTTGCAAACTTTGTAAAAAAAACTTAACAAGAATTATTATTAAAAATAATTTGACATCCAACAAAAAAATCCGAGGATTGATTGGGCGCAGTTCCCCACTGAATTCTATCGGCTAACCCTTCAACTCTACTCAATTCTTCGAAACTGACCTCAATCATTTGTTCTTATTCATCGCTACTTGATAAGTTTCCTTAATTTTGACTGCAGTCTTCTAAGAGAGTGAATACAATCCACAAATATCTTCTAATTTATCTCGAAATTTACCTGTTTCCTAGGTCATTTTGGATATAGGTGCTACTAAGAGGAAGAAAATTTGAGTTAAAAATAAAAGTGAATATTCGCCATGACAGCACCGGTCTCTGCACTGAAAATCGACTACGTATAACACATTAAAGATAAGGTGAGGTGAGCAGATGCCCCGATTCCAATAAAGGTTGAATCTGGACATTCCGCTTTCAGGAAATTTGTCAAATTATAGGCTCTCTATACTAGGAGTGACCGTAAACAATTGCAAATTGTGAATTCCCAAGAGAGACAGCTACTGCTTTACTAATCCTACACTATGACACGGTGATCTCCATCCCTTTACAACTAAGCACCTGGGCTAGGCATGAAATAAACGTTTCCCTCTCGTTGCTTACGAAGCAAGGGTTCTCAACTATGGTCTTCACCTCAATGCCCAGCCTTACATTTTTACTGCACGACGTTGCCAGACCTTAATTTCTTATTTTTAGGCAAAAAAAATATAAACGCAAAAATCCTCATGCTTCCTTCGTCCTCATAAGGCACGCCCCATTTTTGAGGCCTCTGGCAAGATATGACGTGCAAAAACTTTTACTGTGCCTAATTAGACGCACTAACTTCCCAGGAATGTTGTTTCCTTATGGTAAAATCCGAAGACTAATCCAAAACAGTTAATGTTTACTCTACCTAATGGATACGTCAAATTGGAGGCTACTCAAAACGTTGTTTTGGAGCAGGTGAAGAATACGAGGTTCATTACCGGATCTGAATATTTTTTACAAGGCGATTACAGATAAATTCCAACCCGGAATACATCTGTCCTAAAATTCCCCATGGGCATAAGATTCTCCAAGTCCTCCTGAATGCGTACATTTCATGAACAGACTTTCTCAACAGTTGAGAATGATATAAGATACTGCTCCAGGCGGTACTTGGAGTAACTGCTTCATTATTAAAGAAACAACACTTAGAAACTCCACTGCAAAGTGAAATGCGTGATAGTGGATAATGTTTTACTGCGACGCAACCCGGATAGAGAAAATAAACTCTTCCTAGTGGGATTACAGAGAGCTGTTTATTTAATAATTTTAAATTGAATAATTTGAAATTGGTGCAGCACGTCAAAAACGGTCATGATAAAAATTTCACCCGCATAATTTCGAAGGCCTTCATTTCAGCAGACCGATCCCAACACATTATGTCTGATGGTGTTATACACGCATGCCAGTTTAAAAAAAACCTTTATTTAAGCTCATAAACTTTAATTGACACACAGGAAAATATAAATTATCAGGATAACTGAAGTTATGCTCATTAATATATACTTACCTATGCTAATTAAGTTAACAATTTGTTTAAATTTATAAAAATTCTAAATATCATTCCCAATTAGCCCTGCGTCACTAATGGAGTCTGATTCGATGGCAGAATAACTAACTAAAAGAGTTAGCGACAAAACGAAACCACATAATTCCATTATAAAGCATTTATAAACGAAATACTGACTCTTGTGCGTAAAATAAAGGTGCTCAATGCTTTTGAGAGCACGCAAGAAAAGCATATCTTGATGATCCAGGAAAATTAGTTCGGAACGCACTCATAAACACCACCGACTCTACTAAAAACATAATTGATTGACTTCAGCCCTTGTTAAAGCAGCAACACACTGATAATTCTGATAATTATCTCTAACCTTACCTTTATAAACAAAGCACAAAATAAAAATTTAAAAAGAAACACTTTCATGCGATGAGCTTGCATTACTCCGCATAGTTCCCACACAATCTAGTTCGTAAGAGACAATTAAGGCGCCTGATATGATAGTTTTACCGTCTGGTGCTCCTCTAAAACTCCCCTGGCTGTACGTATAATCATATAATTACGGGAGTGAGAAAGAGTTAATGGCATAAAACCAGGTATTTGATACTCATCACACAAGAATATCACAATGTCATTCGCCCTTCATACAACTAATTACATTTTTTCGATGCCCATGGAAACGTTTTAAAATTGCTGCAGGTTTTTACTCGATTAAGACATATTAGGGGAAAACGGTATAATTTCGCAGTGTCATTTGTCGTCACTACAGCGAATTCAAATCCAAAAGTGAGCGAGAGAACACCTAACATGGATTCATGAAAACGTGGGAAAATCAAGGATATCGCATGTCGTTCATCTTTGTTTCAATAAGACACAAGGAGGAAGACGCATGAACGCCCAACAATAGAGGGTGTGAAAGACCTTCGTAGATTATCACGATCTTGCTATGATAAGAAAATGAAAACTTGAACAAAGAAAGGATTCGACTGTGTGCTTCCGAGACTACAGAGGACGCTTTTAGAGTGCTATTCGCGATTTCACATGAATTACTTCGTTCTACGGTCTAAATTTATACTAATGCTATAATGATATCACCCATTAGATGCGTGCATCTATTTTCTGAGATGTTACACCAAAAAGGCATGGAAGGACACGACTATCATAAACACATAATCGTCGTCATTTGACGAGAGGAAGTCAATATATCACGGGGCTACAATGCCCAAACATTAATACGCGAACACAGTCGAGTCTTTGCGGATCCTAGAGGACAATCAGAAAGAGATTTGGGTCTGCATATCTTCTCCAAATTGCCCAAATTTGCTCGCATCCATACCTGCATCTTCTTTATTCACCTCCCCAGGAACTGCTACAAAACGGCTATCCTCTAACATCCATCATCAGGTCACCTGTCGACCAATAGGGTCAACGTCGGTGGGTGAAAGTAACTTTGAGTGGGATGATTGAGGTTAAAGTGATGAACTGGATGATGTTCAAACACTTGCCAGAAGGCCGCAAGAACTCTATTATTTCCCCTGTTAGAATCACCTGTTCGCACACTATCTCTCAAAATTCTAGTGGTAGAGGTTATAGCTGGGGGTCCTCGAAATTTCATTTTTTGACGAAGGCTACTGTTTCCCAAACCTGTTTCCTTCTTACCATTTCTTACCGTTCACACTTGCCTAGCATTTGGTATCAGCCAATTTTAAATATTCAGGAGAAAATATCTGCGTCGTGCATTGTGAGGAATATGAACCGACTCGAAAACGACAACGAAGCGAACGAGAACAGAATTACCAACTTCAGTTATACCATCGAAAAGTCGCCATCTGTCACGGTTTTTCTGAAACAGTGAAACTAAACATATAGTTTGCATGGCACTGGGAAACTGTTCATAATGGCTTTGGTCCTCGCCCTCGACGCTCCAAAATGGCCATTTTTTAACGTTAATTTTAAAGCGAATCAATGAGGACGACTTTCGCATTTATCTACGTACGAAAGACGTCGCGGCAAAACGTTTCCCCCACGCTGAAGCGAGTATCTTCAAGCGTGAGAGATTCACTCGAAAGCTCTCATACTGAATATATTTTTCGTTTTGTCATTTCGATAAGTGGACGCTATAATTTGTTTTATGTCCATGATGGTCATACTCCGAATAAAAATACATTTTTCTACGCATTTCAATTGATTGTGATCATTTCAAATGGGCATTAATGTGACTATTAAAAACCGCTCAATTAACGTGTCGAAAGCGAGGAGTATTTCGTGAGCACCAGAAGACTTAACTAAGGAATACTATTCTCCGTCGCAGTCGTACAATGCTTCATTTACTTATGGATGTATGCTTTCGAAATAGGTATAGTTTTTTAGACGCATATCATTTATACACATACCATTTTATAGGCACATATTGATGACATGACAGCGAGGCATGCACATCTTCTGCTGGTTTTCGATAGAATATCCTAAATAGAGCGATTAATTCCAGTAGTAATAAAAACCATCTCCACACTCATTTGGTATTTCTGGTAAAACATACGAAATACATTCAGAAAAGGGCGGAAATAATATTTTTAGTATCACCTTATCATATATTTTTCTTATAATTGTGAAGCTTTCAATTTCAACTCGCCAGACGGCCTGATGTCTCACTTTGATGCCGTAGTATTGAAAACACGATACGCCAAATAAACATCCTTAAAATCCGCCACCGCCCAGGTCTTTTTTTAACAACAGGGGCACACTTTTTGCGGACTGGGCTAACATTTGAGTCTAAGAGTCCACATATTTCGAGTTCAGCGACGATCACGCGGTCTCCAAGAGCTTTACTCTTCGGCGGAAACAGCGGTACAGCTCCGACGACCGTTCACCCCGCCGCGGGAGCGGGCTGGCTGCGCTCGATTTCGCCCAAATTACACCATGGCCCCTCGCCTTCCCCAACATTACGCGCGCCATTATTTCGCCATCAAGAGAGGAAGAGCGCCCCGCCCTTGTATCGGAGGAGGTAGGGAGACGAAGGACGACGACGTCGCTCACCCATCGCGATGACTCGAACGCGACCCTAAAAAAAAGAGGAGGATGATTCGACCCGCGGGGAGACGGTCGGAGAGAACCGGGACGCCGGAAAAGAACATTTCACGGAGGGCGAACGATGGACGCTTACGACGAACTTCAATGCTCGCGAATCCAAAGGGAGGACCTGCGAATAATACCCACGTATTTTTGAGACCTCGCTGAAAACTTAAGGAGGCTGGAAGTCATCGATGAAAAAGACGCGCCTACCGGAGCCATCAACTCGAAGGTTGCCATTATGCGGGTGGGGGCACATCGTATCTCTTACTAGGGCCAAACGCGTGTGAAATCACGCATTCAAGGAAGGGGGATGGGGTAACTTCCTCCTCCTGCACCGCCCAAATAAAACCGGCTTCCGGAAACCTAAGAGCATGGGTATAGATCCGCGTGTTCGGTTTGGAACCAATGACTAGGGATACGGGAAAAGTATCGATCAATACTTGACTCAGCTCGATAACTTCCTTTCGAGACCAAGTGCTTCTTCACCAGATAATTTCCATTTGATAGCGCACCCATATCCGAAAAAAATCCTCAGTATCGAATCAAATCAGTATATATGAAAACAAAATGCAATTACAGAATGGAAAGATCAGCCCCGTGGAACCTGCCCAGCAAAAGTGAGGCATAATTTGAGGGAGGTAATATCAACCGATGAGCTACGTGGGGCGATTATCTGCGCAATGTACAAATCCTCATAGAATTTGATCGAAGTTCAGAGCTGAGAAGTAGTCAATTTATCGTCAGGTTACCACATAAGGTAGCTCAGTGCCATCTAGGTTGCAAAAGTAGGCAAAAGTAGGCAAAAAAGGGATCTGTCGCCAATTTGGGACACGGCAATACCTAATTACATGATCTTCGTAAACTCGCACGAGCTTACTTGAAATTTACAGCAACATTGGTGCCTGCAGAACGTCTATTTCTAAGAGAAAGCGAACGCTACGTAAGTCAGAAATCGGCAGACGGGAATTCGCTGGGAAAAGGCCATATTTTTTTGCGCATAGATTGCGCATAGGAGGAATGGGAGATGTAAATTTTATAGCCTGAGGGCTGTTAAATAAAGAGTGATCATAATTTTTTTATTCGAATGATTTATTGAAACCAACCCAATTGGATTATAGAGGGTTAAAAAATAATTATATGTTACATTGTCCGCTTAATATATAGGTAATGTATAATGATACGTATTTCTTATTGATTTTACTCCAGGACTGCGTCAGCGGCAGCCGTTAAAAAATGAAATATTCATTTGAAATAAGCTCAAAAATCCAACATTTTTTACTCTTTTGACTCTTTGATAGTTTTTCACACGAGTAGGCACTTCGATCGAGTTCGATACTTTTGTGGGATCGAGGCTTTTGATTCGATCCATAATTTGAGTAAAGAATCGAGCCTTTCATTTCGATATTGTATCTCAACTGATGACTCACCGCTGAGTCCAGCGCTCACTCTCCCCACAGAGCCCGCCTACTCCACGTAAAGAGGCATGGAGAGTAAGGAAGAAATGAATGGCGGCGCAAGGTTCACTAAAACCGATTTATTCCTCAACCTAAACAAACAGGAGTAGCAAAAAACGAAATAAATCTCAAAAACAATCATTTTTATAATTACCAACCCTCAGGTGAAAGTGATGATGCAATGCAGAAAAATCTAAGGCGTAATGAAAAGTTTTACTTTGGAAAGTAATGAAAGTTTTACTTTGGAAAGTAATGAAAAGTTTTACTTTGGAGGAAATCTATTAATTAAAACTTAATCAGGCGGCTTCATCCTTCCTTTCCTGCCTTTCACTCTAGCTAGGCTCTGCTAAGGCGCACAAGAACTCAAATAGCGAATCAGTGTTCTCAAGTTTAAACAAAACAAATTAAGGCACGCTTTCAAAGGACTTTGAAGTATAAATAAACATGCTTACTGGAAATTTCTGTTTTTAGGTTCAATCAATCCGGTTGAGGCTTCATCACAAACGAAATGCTTCGTACGATACATACGCATGGGGAGGCATGGATCAACCGTAATTCAGAGTAGTTGTAGAGTACCAAAGAGGCGTGGATATACGACACCGTCGTCATTCCTACATTGCACAAAAATCAATCTCTAATTTAAGCAGTTTGACATAATAAACGATGACGGCGTGCAGATACAATGAAGGGAAGAAAGAAATCAAAATTATGTTGGCCGACACAAAACGGGTTGCATCCGCTAGTATTCGGAGAGAAAGAGCGACTCTGCACTTTCGTCATGCAGGAACGTATAACTTTAGTCCGACCATGCTCAATTCGGTCACATTTAACGATAAGAATACGACAGTCCAGAAAGGTTACCTGCAGCTTTTTAACTAACCATACGTCCTAAAGAGTAGTTACATTTCCATCCAAAGCAGTAGTAGAGTACATATTTTCATCTATGAGAAAAGTTCCATCAAAGGCGGAGCCAATAAACTGAAAGTACAGGTGTGCATGTGTGTGTGTGCGTAGAAATTCGCATTCGAAAACGCATTTTTCTCCAACTGAACTAATCGAAACTGAAACAGAACTTAATACCCCCACGGAAACTTTTTTCCACGTAAGTATCGAATTATTAATTGTACGAATGTTTTCAGCGATCACTGACACGAAACATTTAAAGGAAAATGTAACGCCATTAAAATGAGCCAAATTGCCACTCTCGCGTCCTGTTTTCGCTTTTCCTTCGCATACTCAATGTTTGGAAATGTTTTACAAATTAATAAAGACTTTCCCGACATTTCAATCGTTTTCTGCAGCCTATTTTCTTTTCTACCAAGCACGAAGCATAAGAAATAACACAAATTGAGAAAAAGACATGAATAACGATGGCAAAAGTTAAAAGAAAAGGGATTTTTTTCTGATAATAGAAGTGCCAATAACTAGGTACCGAACATCAAGTAGCAGTATAAGAAATAAATTTTCACCTTCTAGGATGGAAATTATCAAACAATCTACCCACTGGCAAATGAGATGACACCTGTAGATGCCTTTTATTTTGTCATGCAAATTTCAGCCGTAACACCCATGCTATCTGCCCTAAGTGGAACGAATGGTTCACAAAAACACCATGAAAGAAGCCACTTGTAGCTCGCAATCTGGTGTTTGCCAAGGCCGGCGATAATCCAATTTAGAACGACATTTGTATTAATGGACGCTGGAATAACAAAGAAGGGTTGTCCTAGGCTCCACTTCCCGGTTTCAATCTAATCCTTTGTATTGATCTAGCGATTCAATCGGTCGCCATTCAAGCACGAGAGAACGGCAGTGACTTCAGATGGATACGAGACTCCATTGAAATGGCAACAAGAATTATCAATGAGCCTAAAGAGTGAGAATGCAAGGCCTTAACTTACACAGTACAATGGCACAAGGAACCACCATAATTTATTTCTCATGCGAAACTGCGTACGTTTTAAGGAGGACCCTTCAGCATCGGTTAAGTGATTCAGTATAAATAGAGATTTATCGGTGATATTAGCTATATTCACCAATGTTATTACAATACCTATACCTGAGTTTTTCATTTCCCTAAACACAGAACACAACCGAAATATAATCACAACAAAACAAACCTCCTTACACTGGCCATTCTTAGGTTCATGAAACTGAATGATAAGTATTGTAAAACAAGAAACTGTAATCAAATGTATTGACGCGTATTATCAAATATATGGTTTCGGAGTACCAATTACCCGATTAATGCCGGAATTAAAAAATATTATAGTGTAATTGAACTACATTTTTTGATTGTATGAACAACGCTTGGTGCTAGAAAAGTGGGATTTTTTTAAGGCCATAGTTTAAAAAAATCCTGTTTCTAAAGATGCTCAAAAGGTTAGACGCCAATTAACCCACGGAAACACGCATTCAGTGGATTTAAGCAAATGTCTACTGTTCCGCATTAGGGGTTTTCAAATCAAAATTGCATTCAGACAGGAATTAAGGTGAAGATATCCGGATCCGGGTATTTATTTATTTATATTGTGATCTTTAGTTAAGGAACTCGGCGAAGATATCCGGATAAGGTGAAGATATCCGGTTCCTCCCTAAGATAGTCGAGCATTAGACCTACTAGATCTGCTCGGCTCACCCATTAGCATACAAAGAAACTTAAAAGACTTTCTGTTGTTAAAATAGAAATAACAAGAGATGCACTGAATCCTACTCGTCAGTTAAACATTCCGGTCAATCCAGGGGGTAGCAAAACGCTTTATAACTAATCTTTGTGCAAATTACTCGGAAAAAAAACTGCAGGAAGAAACAGCAATACTATTACTTCGGAATACTTTTCACGGAAAGGGAAACATTAGAAATGAGAATTCCGACGAATTGCTTCGTTAAATCTTTATTTCGTATCCACTATTAAATTCACCGCACGGTTCACCGTAAGATTCACCATTTTTATTATGTCCAGGAAACCCATAAACCCACCCTCCAACAGAGAATAATCCAAACCATCTTTTCTCAGACGTCTGGTTGCCAGAAGCCCTCGTTAAGCCGAACATGGTTCTTTGCTCATTAATTTTCTTATCTTATCCAACCTACAGGTAGCAAACTGAGACGCTTTATTCCCCACCCGGAGGTTGGGGTCGACGGAATGGTCCGTGTGAACCCAGAAGGGGCTACATTGGGGATTCCGAGATTAGAGGCGAAACTAAGGACCTAAAATGTTAGGGAAAATTTAAAAGTATGAATGTGTCACGAAATACAACCATAAAATTAATATGACAACTTGTTCATGAGGATATAAATAAATAACATAAAGGAATAAGATGATTTAATTATTAATTGAACTATCGTCTGCCTGTGTAATACTGTTGATGGGAGAGAATAATCAATTATATATCAGTCAATCATCAAAAAGAATGATAAATGTAATTTAAAACACCTAAAAGTAGATTTGAAGTAAAACTAATAAACAAAAATTCCACTCAGCATCCGGGAACCAAAACGCCTCGAAGTTTGGGTAAAGGAAACGATAAAACATTCAAACTTCATAAATACAGGGTAGGCATTCCTTTACTCGAAGAGTTTTACCGAAAACTAAAAAAAAAACAATGGGCTATTCACCCTGGAAACAGGCATGCTAAAAATGAAAGCGGGAGATTATTGGATTATAACGGGTTTTAGGTAGCAATTTTTTTTTCACTTTCACTGATACCTAAGTGCTTAAAAACTAAAGGTGATCGCAAATCGACCAGGGCAACCAGGGAACAGGGAAACACGAAGAGAATTTGACGGTGGCACTCTTTTCCCCGGTTTCGGGCGATTTAAGCGGTCACAAAAAAAATCCACCGTGAGAATAACCACACCGTGGCCATCACACTGGAGGTTGTTCTGATGGTTGATGGCGGANCTCCCCCCCCCCCCCCCCCCCGCCCCTTTAAGAATGGCTGGAGATAAATATGGTGCACCCAAAAACGACAGAGCTTTGGAAAGTATAACATGTACTTATGATTCTCCGAACTGAATTTCCCGACGGAAAACGTGGGATTCGGGCAACGCACAGAGTAAAGGCGAAGGCACCGGGAAAATAATCATATTTCTGTAACCCGGACGACGCCTACAATCTGGCACTGCTGCAACAAGTGGACACTTGACTTAACAGCTGTTCAAAATGGTAACATAAGATATATAATCCTTGACTCGATCGATTTTTGGAGGGCAAGTACATTCACCGCCAAACCAGATGAAGAACGACGCACTACTTACAGTATCCGAGGAATACACTTGTAACAATTCTTTCGGTGAACCAAGTTTGAATTTCTCTTCTGAATTTAATGATAAAAAGTTTGTGTAATGGCTAGAATCGAAACTTTTAAACGCTTCCTCGCAGTGGGCTAAACCATGGGTCACAGTGTTTATTTTCGCTAACAAGAGTATTAAAATAAATAAATGCTTCAAACACTAAACTGGCCCTTGTGTAAATAGTATGAATTTCACCAAGAATCGCACAAATGCCAACATGCCACCGGTCGAAATATAGCATGCTCTTTTCTGATGTCTTCGGAACCTATATTCACAGCAGCATGAAAAATTTAATTTTCTCATTCACTTTTCACGAAAGCACCGCCCACTAGGATAATAATCTGTTGCGAACCGGTAGTTGAGGAGTCGGTACTTCTGTAAATTATGATACTTATATCCGAGTTGACACTTAATGGGGGATCATGATTCTAGGTCATTTTTATACCCGCCAATCACAAAAAGGTTTTCAGAACAACTTCGTTAGTGTAGAGCACAAGTACCAAAATATGTATAAGAGGAAAAAACACCATCGATCAAGAAACACCAACGTGTTTCATGATCCAAACCAAAGAGCTTTGAGCTTCATAAATTATTTTCCATAATTACCTAAGGTGTACACTCTTAGGGCCTAAACCGCCTGCTATAATAACGCCAGACAAATTTCTTCACGAGCCACTAGATTGCCATCTTTTTCTGGACCAGACCTTGAGTACTGCTGATGATAGCAGAACCAACCCATCATCAGTAGGTTGAAATACAGGGCTCCTACAAACCAATCTTAAGGATTCTATTTTAGTAGGCCTCCATACGGTTACCTGCCTATCTCTTAATTCCTTCAAAAATTTTGGCGTTGATGTTTCCCTTACTTTTTAAATCGTACTTCATCCTCAAGTCTTCATATACAGTTATTCCTTTCCATGCTTCCTTCTATTATGGCCTTCAGTGGAATTATTTCGCCTCGTGCTCAATTGGTTTCCTTCTCTCTTCATTCACTCATCGAAAAACACGTACACGAGGCATTCGACCTCTCTATTTTATTATCATCTTAATTCTATAGCAACACATTTCCATCGCTTCCAATGCGTCCCCAGCTCCTGCTCCATATGTTCGTTCACGTCTCACGGGGCAATCTTATCTCAAGGACGAGGGGGGGAAGTAAGCCCACTGCATCAGTTTTCATGAACCTTCGCTCGTGTCAGAGATAGTTTCTTTTACCTCTAATCTGATATTAATATAATCTCATCTAGTTTCTTCTGATACAAAACTGTGCATTCTTGAGCTCTTCCGCTTATGCTTTTTTCATCACCGCTGAACCTTTGCGCAATTAGTAAATTTGTTCCTCTAGTTCGAATTTGTCCTTCAATAATTTCATTGGAAAATAATCCTCCTTGCTTCGGCTGCACGCCATCATCTTCGCGTAGTATTAGTCTATTTTTATGATGCCGGTATTTTTTATACTACCTTCTTCATAGAGGCGCTGGCATCTTCATCCGCTTTTTCTTTTTTCTCTGCAAGAATAGCTATGTCAACCGTAAACCGCACCGTGTTATTTCTTTGTGAATTTTACTTTAAACTGCTCTATGTATTTCCTCTCATCTCATTTGTCATGTCCTCTGCATTGATAGGTATTTACAATCATCTGCAGCGGTCAATGCCAAGCGTTTGTAGATCACCTATCTGTGTCACTTATCAGTGCTTATTGTTAGTGAAATGCATTGGTGAAATGGTTCCTCGAATTTCGAATAATTACTGTTTGGAGACGGTATTAGAAATTTCCATCTTTTGAAAACACATTTTTTACATTATCTTCTTCTATGTTCTCAGCAGTGAGAATGAATTTTTTTAGCATTTCCACTACGCAACAGAAAATGTTTTACCCAAAAATATTTTTCCAACAAGAATTACATGGAAACATTTCGTCTTTAAATATATTGGCAAATTATAACGCATTATCATAATTGCATTTGTACTGTAATAGCACGTTTACATATTGGAAACCACCAAAACTTGAAAAAAATAAAGATTGCTTTTAAAACTAGGTGTAAATATTCCTTCATTAATTAGCTCTTTAATTCATGATTCAACACCCTGAAATAAACAGTACACTTGCAAAAACTTATCCTGAATATTGTAACCTATTCATGTATACAGGGATTTAATAATACATGCATATGGAATATGCAGAAAAGAAAATAAATCGAAGATTATGTCGACAACATTTATTATTATTAACAGTGCTCAGGATGCATGCCCTTTATTATCTCAGATGAACATAAGTCGACATAAAAGTGACCGTATTGTTCGGAGCTGGATCAGCAGCAACTCTCTCTCCCTACCAGTGTCCCCCCGCAGACATAGACACAATTCTTTGAATAATTTTTAAGATTCTTTCTTCTGCACTAATAAAATTTCTTGGTCTACCATGTTATGTTGTGGTTAGAATTCCTTAAGTTTGAATAATTATCGTATCGTGTAACAGTCACTAATAATACGATATTACTTCTGATTTCCAGCAACCTCGAAAACCCCTTAATGTAATTCTGATCTAACGTCTCGTAATATTATAACTCCCGGAACGATAGTACATGAAGTTTTGACATTTCGAAATATTATGCGCAAGTAAGTTATAATTCCTTAAGATGAAATTCCAATGGAAATCGCTTCTCCCTAGATGTTATAGGTTACAGAAGGGTTAGTACATATGAGAGCCGTTGCAGCTCAGTCGCTGACGCCTACTAAACGTCCGTTGTGATCCCATCATTTGAAATAATCTCGCACGGCTAGGACTCCGGGGATATTGCGCCGTCTGCCATATTGGGCAGTATACTGCTCGCGGACGCTACATGAAAGAATGAAAAAAATAAAAACGCCCGAAGGGAATTAAGCACGGGAAAAATTCGCAGAGAGGAATAACCCTCAAGTACGCAGTACGTGCGTGTGACTTCTCCGGTGGAAGTCAGAAGGGAGGGAGAGGGAGAAGAAGAAAAAAAAAAGACTCGCTTCGCGCCGTGACCGTAACCTTGCGATTTTCCTCCAACAACACAACTCCCCGCGTTCCCCGCTTTCTAAGCAAGGCTGAAAGGGGGGCCGGGACGCCCGCTGAATGGGGCAACGAACGACTCATCCTCGAACGAGGAGAGCGCGCCTTAATTAACGAAGCATAACACTCTCCGGCTGCCCCCCCCCCCCCGGAGCTCTCCAATTCTTGAGGACACACACGTAAACAAAAATACATAAATATTCTTCTCTTCAACCCTTCCTTCCCCTAGGCAGTGTATTCCCTGAGGCGCTTGTGGCACTACGTACCAACGTAATTAATTGGTTCCAGGAAAACGACCAGTAAGAAGCAGCAATGCCGCGCTTAACGGAATC
>LYUA01000572.1:574558-595837 GCA_002093875.1 Calopteryx splendens | reverse complement strand
CCCCCTTGACCGACGTACAAGTGAGGCATGGGGGGAGGCGGTGGTAGGTATGGTACTCCCCCGAGATGGTGGTGGTGGTGATGGGACCGAGAGTGATGGTGATGAAGACTGCGGACGTAGTCTGCCAAATAAGATGACCCGCCCCCTCCACTGTTGTAAGGCCGGTCTCTGGAGGAGCTGGGTGGGGAGTTACCATCTTCGTACCAGGGAGAATACCTATCCCTGCGATGAGGTCTCTTGAACACGCGTCCACGGGCCACAGAATAATGTTTACCTGACCGGCTGTCCCCATCATCCCCACCACGCCAGCGGAAGCGCCAACTATGATGTCTCTGATGATGACGTCCGGATGAAGGAGGAGGGTCCGCTCCGTGACGACGTCTCGGGGCTCGGCTCACCTTCGAAGCCTCCTTAGACCTCCTAAGGATGGGGGTCATCTCGATTCCGTCATCAGCGGGGAAGAGGCGGCATAGCTCCTCTGCAACCCTGGGTTCTATCTCCTGCCCATCTCTCCCAATCTTTACAGGTTTACCCTCGTTCCACGGATTGTAGAGGTGTAAAGTGGCCACAAAGGGCAACTCCTTCCTCGAAACCCAATCTACTCTAAAGACACCCCCCAGTGCTTTGGCAGATAATCCCGGAGGGAGCACCCAAGATATGGGAGGCACATCCCGGCGAGACTCACTGCCGAGTCTAGCAAAACCCGCGAATTTACCACTCTCCTTGACTGAAAATACTAGCATTACATTACGGGATTCGCGATAGGCTTGATTAAGCTTCGCTTCGTTTTGTGGGGGAGTCGACCACACCCCCTTTGCTTTGGATAAGGTGACATTTTCCGCATTGTTGCTCTTAATTACAAAGAAGCGAGCATCGCGGAAAAGATAGTTAAGCTTGGTCGCATAGTCATAGGACTTGCTCTTCTCACGAGAAGACTCACTGCGTTTGGGCGGCGGAGGTGTTGGAGCTACCGGAGAAGGAGGCGATGGACTTTTACGCACCTCTCCCCTTACAGACCTTGTCCGTCTGTGCTTGACGTCTTCTCTGCTGTCCTTATCGTCATCCGATGAATCAGAACTGGCAGAACTAATGCTAGGTTGGCTGGATTCACTATCAGATTTTGCAGATGAAGATGACGTTACCTCACTACACGTCTCATACTCAACCATATCTTCAATCTTCAACTCGTCTCCAAGCTCATCCCCAAAACTGAGGTTCAAATTGTCAGCTTCTGCACTTACTTCTACATCCCCGTCTTCCATGTTGAATATTTTATTGCTTGCTTTATGGGATGTTATAGAATACACCAAGCCTTTAAAGCACTTTAAAATAAAAAAAACAAGCAAAAATGTAAGTTAATATGTACATTTAAACAAAACTCATGGGTGCTACAACTAAAACGGCTAACCAAAATATCGCCAACCAATACCAAAAACTAAAGCAAAAAAATATCATAATCCATTTATTTCTCTTATACTACACGGAACTTCACACAGTAATATTTGGAGTTATAACCTGACTTTCAATGGCTGAAAACGACCATGATAATTTGTTTTACGTTAAAAGCTACACCGCTACCATTAAAACTACAGACGATATCACCTTTTGTTTATTGAGAAACTTACCGATTAAAACTTTCTATCCCCTTGATTTAAAACCATCTTTGTGGTTTTTTATGCGATGAGATATAGGTTTCAAGGGGTGATTCGGTGAAATAACTACGAAACAATATTTCCTCGTCACAAACCCAAAACAATTCCTTGTAGCGTGACAGCATTCATCTGTTTAGTTCTAACTTTTACCCATTGAGCCTATATAAGCGCTACTGTCGCAAGATGTGCATTTTTAATTCCCGCGATTTTCGACCAATCTTTATTTTGGAAGATAAACAAAACGAATTATCCAGAAGCCTCGGGAGAAAATAACTGTGGTTTAAAACATTTAAATTTGTAGTTTATTTAAAAAATTGATAATTCCATTGAAAAAAAGTGTAGTTTCAAGAGACTTTTCCCGAAAAGTGAAAGGATATTAATGTCCTACGAATCAGTTTACTTTGCTTCAGAGATAACAAACCTCTGGTACAAAAGCACGTCTTACGAATGCAAAAAAATCGATAAATAATTATTAAAAATTTCAAAAATTTGCATAAAATAATTAATGGGACGTTTTCATGAATTTTAGCACTAAAATTTTCATTCGAATGGGTGTGTTTAGTGATTGAAGCGGGAATGTTTTTAAAATTCTTATCTGCGATAAGAACTGGATTAGTGATGACCCTGAATTAGTCCTCCATATGAGTAATTAATTAAAAAACTATGTAGGTACTTAGTACTAAAATTATATTTAGTAATGTTTTCGTTGGTTCCAATGGATGCGAAAATTCTGGACCGATAATTCTTGCTAAAATTATTGGCACATGAAAACACCAAGCCCATTCTTAAAGAAGAATTTAAACCATCTCTGATGCATAGAGCGAGATCAATACCCGTCTGTGACGCATGTTTATCTATATGCCAATATTAAATGTATTTAAGTAATGAAATTATTTTTGGGAAGGCTTATTGGTTCTATGCTTGAATATTTCACTTTGAGGAACTTGTAATGCATTTTCGAAAGGAAAATGTCCTCGTAGAGCTCCCTTAAAATTATTCCTAACCGGCCCATTTATACTATAATATAAGTGTCGAAACCTAGGCTGGTTAATAAAAATTTGGAGTGGAATATACGAAGATATTTTCATCTCGAATACGTACGTATATTAGTTGGAATAGACCAACTTTTTGGCCACTTTGAGTAAGTCTTAAGTTTCTTAAGAATAAATGTGATGCTTTGGTTTTCACGCACAATCAGATATTATTCAGCATCCTTCTGCGTAGGTGGAACTTAAGCTTCATGCATACCAGATTGACTAAAACAAGATGAGTTCATATCAATAGCATTGTCCACTAATAGTATTTTCCACTATTTGAATCCCATATTAACTAAGAATGGATATTTTGCTAAAACATTTTACGGTGACTTATTTAATTTTATGATTGCATATGACATCTAATCAATTGAAATGCATGACGAGATTATCTGCAATATTGCGTGCGTACAACATCTGATAAGAACTTTTATTTGTGTGATCACGGGAGTACGCTTATTAATGCTGCCTAATAGGATGCAAGTTAATGCTTACCACCCCATGCAAGCCCGTTGTATGGAAGCCATCGGTCTCGCGCCCCTCGGGAGTAGTATGCGAGTAGTTGACGACCGTGTAGATTTCGCTGTAACTTAACCGCCCCTCTTGTGCTTTCTCGACTCACCCAGATGACTGGGCGCGGGTCTGGGGGCAGGGGCCCAATGGAGTCTCTTTTCTCCAGAGGTACTTTCGCAAATTCTTGTACGTGGAAAATCAGTCCTGCTGGCAAGTTAGAAATCGGTCTAGGTCACGGTCGCTACGATCTTATTTCGCGCTAGCATTTGTAGATATTGCAGGCGTGATGGTTACGAACGTTCCAGATCCAATAGTTTCTGAAATACTATTTCAACTATTTATTCGAAAATAAAATGAAGACCTCGGAGGGAAATCCTTGAATCTTTGCTATATCTTTTATCAAGTATGCTACCTTGACTAACTTTTTTAAATTTAACATATATTCCAGGAAGTACCCATTAATGGGCCAATTGATATTCTCTTCTTCCAAGACCTACTATGTTGAGTCATTACTGCCTCAACATTGTAACAGGTCTGAGTTTAAGATAACCTTAAAATATGAGTTACAAAATCATGCTACTAGAATTGTCTCCTCCGCTGTGCCCACAGAACATTTCAGAAGGTATTGATTTTCTCGAATAAGTCAATCTCGAGGAACGGCTAGAGTTCCGCAATGGTACCGAGAAATTAGGATTTTAAAAAATAAATTAAACGCATAACTTTTCTATTCAGGAGTATTATCAAAAAGTAGGCATTAGTGTTAGTACAGTCGAGTGCAGATCAGTTGCAAAGGAAAACCAATTCGGAAGCGACAATGCCTACATGAGTGACCGTCGAAGATAGGAAACAAGGCGGAAGAACTTCCTTATCACGACTCCGACTAACACCCACTCTTCCGACGCAGCGTACTATCATCATTCGTTACCAAGTTCCATCACTGATTTGTAAGTTCGAAGGAAGACATTTCATAGCAAATCTCTTCCAGGGGAAGCTTCCGCTACGAGGCACTACTGCGTTACAAGGAGTAGTTACTACAATGATGCATATAAGGCTTTCTACCAAATACCTTGCGCTTTTATTCCTTACAATAATTTTGTTAGGGACAACTTTGTTCCCGATAGACCTCGACGGGAGACGTTTTTCGCTCATATATCAATCCACTTCGGTCCCTAATTTCGGGGACGACCCCGGCTTTTATTATTCAGCTGCTACGCTTTCGTACAATGCCATTTTCACAGAGCCAGTGACTCCCGTGACAATTCACTTTCGGTGTCAACAGAATTCATTGAAGGAGGAAAGCGGTTACGACCGTCTCCGAGTGCAGGTAAGTGAAGATCAATTGCAAAGACATACACATGGACCGTGGAGATGGGGGAAGAGCAGGCGAGCGCGGGCGATGTTCATAAATGACGTTACACCGCTTTTTCCAATTTTCAACACTCCGTCCCCTCATTGTCACTCTTCGTTACCACAGGTGGACTCCTCCGTCTTTTAATGACGACGCGTTCCTCCCATAAGCTAACCGAAAATAATTTTGCAAGAAACCCTTGCCTCATAAGTTTCATGCTTGAAATCCGTTCGATTCTCCTCGCGGACGACATGTCGAATAAAACATTACCATCGTAACATTTGCAGTAACTCCTAGCTGCTTGTATTGTTTGTCAAAATCGTCATTGCCAGGGACATTTATTTGGATGGGAGAGACAATGATTTATTTAATTCTGTCGTACCTACTGTGATTTCTCCCTGGGCAGCACCCTACCTCTCCGTTCTCCCCTCGTAAATTCGTGACGTCCTTTATGGATGGCGCTACGTCTGCCTTCCGCCGAGAAAGTCATCCTTGTTTGATCTTTACCATTGAGGAATGGTCTCAAATTCTTATCACATATCTCTGACAAATCAAAATTATAATTTCAGATTACTGTTGAGAGCTTGTTCAAAATTTGCGCAGGGGAAGTCCATGAGACTCCCACGCCCCCCAGATCGTTTACTACCCCTTAGGAAGTCCAACCACTGTTTTAGTCGTATGCACCTAGTTATAAGTGGTGATTAAGGTACTTGTTCTCAATCAGATAACATTTTTAGTAATTATGAATCACATTTTCAGGCTTGATGTGGTAGAAGGAACTCATAATGAAGAACGAAATTGTAACTTTTCCTCCTTATAAGAATATATTTCTGACGACCATTTTGACTCACTGAGCTCAGCTACAAGACAGGGAAGAAAGGTCATAATACAAATAATTATCCTGTCTTGTACCCGACGATGCATCAGTGAGTCTAAACACATGTCGTAAACATATTCTTATAAAGTGGAAAAGTGCTACATTTATGTTTTCATTAATAGTAATAATTCTAATCTCAAAGCTTACATTTAGAAAATATCTCCCGAAATTGGCTCTTCTTTAATCCCTCTGACTCATGTATCAGATAAGATTGGGAATTACCATGGCTACTGTGAAAACTATGTTTATGGGAGAAGCCACCTTTTGGATCATTCACAGGTTCAAGACCCTTTCAGAACCTTTGTCCCCCACTGAAAGGGCTCCAGAAAGCTAATGGACAGTGTGGACCATCAACAGGCAACATGCTAGTAATCCAGCTTTAACATATTTTAAAAGAAGTAATTATCGTATTTTCTAAAACTTTTCTCCTATTGCAGCATGACCTTTGACAATATTTTTTATGGATTCATTAATTGGTTTTCATGCTTCAAGTTTTCTGGATATCATTTTTTCATGGTTGTAATAATGTCCTACTCCGTTAGAGTTAGTCATGTTATAATCTCTATTTGCACTTCTCCTTTCCCCGCTCATGTTTTCCTTCCATTCCTCACAACTTACAGGAGGAGTGTAGCAACACCTTTGTGGCATACTGCCATAAGTATCTCTAAAATCTAAAACCCACAAGCATATGACCAAACTGCAACTTTATCCCCTTCTTGGAATAGTGAGAAAATAATTAACTGGTTCTATATGACTTCTCAAGTGAAACTGAGAAGAATAGTTTCTTCTTTCCTTACTCCAGCCTGGTCTAACATTTCAGTACTGTCAGGGTCATACCAAGGTTCTATTGTAAATACTGATAAGATCAGATTTAGTTTTATTTACTCTTTTCCTTAGGATTTCGGAAGTGGAAAATTATGCCCCCTAGAGGATAATTAAAAGTGCTATACAATCCGTAAAACTTGAAAAATTTTCGGTGTTATAGAAAATGTCAGCAATCCAAATCCGGCACGTTTCCATTTTCTTACAAACTATTTGAAGATAAAATATCATTTGCTTTCTTTCCTGATGTGTGGCGGTGTTCTTCCACTAACTTTGAAAGTTTTTCTCCATAAAGATGGGTGCTTACCAACGCCTGGACCCGGTCGGAAACCCGAGAACTATTCCTCCACTCCATAAAGATACTTTCCGTGAAAAAGTAGCCAAACAGGAAGGATTATGGATCACTTGCTTCTAGGTTCTTCCATATGGAACAAAAGTAAAAAGTCTACAAGTAGTTGAATGGACAATTTCATCCCTCAACATATTTAATAGGGGAAATGTCATCCTATTAGAGATGAGGCTCCATAATCTTTTGAATTTTTAGAGTTTACAGATAGTCTTTTGAAGCAAAGGCAGATAGATATTTACTTGAGTCTGTGAGATCTGAAACTCTCCATCAAAAGGCTGAAATTTATTAGAGAAATTACTTTACTTTGAATACTCATATTCAGGGAGTTGGCAAAATGGTTCACCCTGATCTTCAGACCTGTTAGTGCTACCTACCAGAATGCATGGTGTAAATTTTTTTAAAAAGGTCAAATCCAATTTTTTTAAACCTTCAATTGAAAGATAAAAAATACTTTAGCCTTCAAAACTGAATTAATTTTGCTTGCTCCTAAAATAAACATTTTTACTGTTCATAAGGAAGAACAATTAAGACGGAGGACTCATCTCAGAGAGGTCTGCACCTCAGAGGCTGGGAGCTCTAAAATTACACAGCTAAATAGGAAACACTTCCTCATTGATCGAAACCGCCAAATTCTCTACTGTTGGATTCATAAGGTGGCATCCACATCTTGGATCTCATTCTTTGCACGATTGAGAGGACTTCAAGTGAGGACCAAGTGGATTTACAGGGAGATCAGTCGCCTATCAGCTTCTTCAGATGAAGAGGTGAAGTTGGCTGGAGGGGACTACCGTGTTCGGTTCCTGGTGGTTAGGCACCCCTTCCGTCGCCTAATCTCGGCCTACAGGGACCGAATCTGGGCAGCCACGCACAAATACTCGGCCCAGGCATTGACTCACGTGCCCCGTATCTTCAGGCTCACACGACCCCAACTATTTCAGTAAGTAAGCAGCAATTCCAGGAGCTTAATAATTGGTTAATAACTGAAAAACACTCAAGATGACCAATGGATTGGCACAAGTCCCTACCACATACATATAAATATCACAGTAATCAACCCTAAAGGATGGTTTGGTAGGTGAGGGTAGAGCTCGCCCAGGACCAAGCCCAACGGCATGTGAAATTCACACAATAGGGTACCATGGCTACTTCCTTTCCCTATGCTGCCTGCTATCTCTCAGGAAAACCTGGTACCCCAAAAAAATGGTACACAGCTTGGGTGAAGCTGAAGGTTCCCAGGGGGATCACCTGGAATCAAACCCAGGCACTCTGGTTAATAGCTCAGCACTCTACCCACTGGACTACCGTAACCCATACATTTACATAACCAATAAATAATCATGCTGTAGAAATGCACCTGACAAATGTGTTTAAATAAAGAATTTACGAAGAATAAAACACATCAAATCCTCTTCAATCAATGTTAAACAATGGATATTTTTAATATTATGAATTTGCCATTTTTTCCTTCAAGCTACCCCACTTACGAATGTGGTGTGGCAGGCAAGTGGGTTGAGTGCTGGGCTATTGACCAGAGGGTCTCAGGCTCATATCCGAGTGATACCTATTGGTACCCCACTGCAGAATCCCAACTCTGTGTGATTTATTAGATATCAAAACTTTCCAAGAATTATTCAGGAGGCACAGGAAAAGAAATTGGTCTCAATGGCCATGGAGCATGTGGAATTAACACCCCCTCCAGTTAAGTAACAGGAGAGCTCTATCCTTAAATATCAAATAACCTTCAAATTGAAGACTGGTTTGTGATTCAATTATAGATATGTACTTGACTATCTTGGCAAATTACAAACTTACTTGGAAAGCTTGGCAAATTACAAACACAATTTTATGTTGAATGGTTTCAATAACAAATCAAATTTTTCAAATCATCTCAAGAAGTATGTACATGCTTGGTTGCTTGCAAATTAATTATTTTTTCTTCAAATCTGTACAGCATAAATAAAATTAAGAGTGGAAATTGTAGTTTTGCAATAATTGTGATCATGTTCCTGAGGTTGAGCATGAAATAATCTCAACATATTTGCTACTTTGGAAACTTGTAGGTACATAACTAGTAGTAGAGTAGTTACTATACACAAGGTTTAACACAATCTTCCCTGCATCAAAATTGTCTTTCCATGGATTTCCATTCCCATTGGAATAACTTGAGATAGTTATGAGTTTCATATAAAACCCATATATGTGGTGGAAAAAATATTTACATCTAATTAACAACAGCAGCACTTCAAACTTGCTCTCTTCATATTACAATATGTTTCTTTTTCCATCAATAGGTTCAAGTCATCACTATCCATAATGAACAACAATAGCAGAACACTGGCCATGGTTCCAACCTTTGAAGAATTTGTGAGGTACCTCCTGGTAGCTGCCAATGCAACCTACAGCAATGTAATGCTTTCTTTAAGAGGAAATCTTGCCTACAATAATTCCCATGCAACATCTACACCTGAAGAGATATACCAAAATTTAAATCAATATTGTATTTTGAAGTCAGATAGAACATTTTCTTCTGTCAAGGTTAATGGTTATCACTATCACCCCTTGAATTTAATGCATTTTCATTGCCTCAGTTACCTCTGCGAAGTCACAAGTCAAGTAAAAAACTGCTCTCTGCAAACATTTGGTCTACAACTGCAGAGTAATGATAGCTAAAAAAATATCACGTAATAAGAACATCAGGATTATTTGGTAACTACCTCCCGTATGTTCCTTCATCCTTCCTAGGAAGATTGGATTTTGGAAATATACGGCTGTTTTCTCAAAGGCCATTTCTTCAATTCTGATAAGGCTGGAATTTTACATGGGGTAACGTAAACACAGAAAAATTCAATTTTAGCAAGACTGGATTAAAATTATTTTGGTCAAAATATTAGGTTATCAAAGAAACTTTGCATTTGCTAAGTTAAAAGTAACCAAATAATTACTTCCAAAGTCCCTGTATAAGTTATTTGCCTTGGCACAAATACTCTGCCGTAAGATTGTAAAATTTCATTGCACGCTTGGTACCTGCCTCCTATTTAATTAGGCCATTCATTTTCAGGAAATTCACCACAACATATCCAGCAAATCAGCTTTTGATGTACACTGGACACCTTATCACCAACACTGCAGCATTTGCAGTGTTCCATTCAATATTATTATTAAACTGGAGACGATTGAAGAAGACAAAAACTACCTGATGGAAGAGTTAGGACTTAAATCATACAAAATGGCAGATACTAAACACAAGATGGATAATGACAAGGAATATTCAAAAGAAAATGAAAGAAGTAAATGGGCAGCATCACTGAAAAACAATTTAAATATACAGATTCCTTTCAGCAATTTAACTTTAAAAGAAGGAGATACAACAACAGAATTTTATCGAGCTCCTCCACAAGTGACAATGAACAAGTTAAAATCCCCAAATAAATCTGAAAATAAGAGTTCAGAAACAGAGGAATCACAAGATAAGAGTATGATCTTAGACCACTTCCAAGTTAGCAACATAGGACCCTCTTGCCCATGCTATTACTTCTCTCAGCTCACAAGTTCACAAATACATGGTCTAGCCAAAATATATGAGAGGGATTTAAATATTTTTGATTACAGTACTGATGAGTATAACAGTTGTGTAACTCATAAAATATGAAAGTTTTAATTTATTATAAAATAAAAGTTAAGTATTATAACAAGAGTTGCTCCTTTTCACAAAAAGCAAAGTGTTCAAGGTTATGGATTTCTTGGATGAGAGAGATTTTAAGTACTGTAAGTAATCACAACAATTGTTTATGGTATTTAAAATAGGTAGTACATTTTGATTGAACACAACATGAAATCAGAACATAAAATCGAAAGCTAAAAAAGCCTGAAGTAGTACACTGGTACATCTATCAATGAATATATATGAATTTTCCCTACATGAATGAATCACTTTATTCCACACATAAGATGTTACTTACATTACTTTTCCTTCTGTTTATTAAGGAAAATAAGAAGTTTAATGTTGGGTTCCAATTAAAAGACAGCTGCCTTAAAAGTTTGCAATTTTTCGATTGGGTCAAGGTGAGGACACTTTTTTAAGATGAACATGGTTACTTCTATAATACGTACTTTCTTAAATTGGATCTTAGAATATGTTCATAATGACAATTTTCCCATAGAAAGGACAGTAATTGTTTTAGAGCATTTATTAATAATGCTGATACAATAAAATAAAACAGAATATTACAATAGATATTAATTTAAGCATAATTTACAATAAAACTGAAATTAAGCTTTAGTAATTTTAGTTATTTAAACATTTGTTCCCAAATGAGCTGCTAAAAAGTCTCACAATATGCAGATTTCTATTATGTTCAGCTATGAAATGCAAACTGAAGAGAAAGTCTAGTGCAAAGACTATGTTTATTATGTGCTGGAAATAGAAGAATTCAAATGTGAAACACTATTAAGCCTTTTAGAAAGTATACAGGGTGTAACGTAAGTAATTAGCCATTTGGATAAGTATTAAACTAGATCTATATCTTTTAGAATCATATCTACTGATATTTAAATTCAATGGTAGAACAATTCATGCATAAGTACTAAGACTTGAAAGAAATTTAGTGAGAATTTAAGCAATTTTGTTGTGCTTCACTGCAGATAAAAGCCAAAAGAATTCAACAATTGTGCACTTTTGTTCTTTCCTTCATTTTTTTATTTTAATGATATCCTGGAATGGCTAAAAGTACTTGCCACATCCTATATAACCATCAAATTGTAAGTGTTGTAATATTAAAAAAAAATACATAGTGTGAAATTTCTCTTTTAAAAATAAAGAGTCTTTTACAATTTTCAGAACAGAAAATAGACTCGGATTCAGTCACAAAAAACCATCAGAGTGATAAATATTAAGGAAGACTGGAATTAGGTTTAGAGATAGTTCCATGACGTCATTATCACCACAGAACAAAAATAAAAGCTGATGGAACCAGTTAAAATAAAGAACCATTAGTCATAATTTGTTATTTTATCTTCCATTACATTAAAATTCTATAAATTTCTTAGTATAATAGCAACTAATGGTCGAAAACAAAAATCTCCCAACATACTCTTAGTTTGTTTCATTATTATTATATTAATTTCTAAAGCTCAATTCAGTCAACAAAAATTAAATAACAACTACTATCTCACTCTTCTTTTACATGACATTGAAAATATTTTATTTTGAGCAAGTTGGCTTTTGAGTTATAAAAAGAAGATAGCAGGCAGAGCCAAATAAAGTTGTATATTGAACAAAAAACAAAAGAAAACAGCCATACAAAATTTTCATAAGCTATAAAAAAGTTCCCCCAATATTTTTCATAAATTTCCACATAGAAGAGGAAGATAGGAATGTAATCAAGACCAATTGCCACATGGTAAAAAAATCACATCTTTTTTTCAATATGATTGCTTATGTTGGAAGAGCTATGATCCTTTTTTTTCTTATTATGTTCCTTGTCATTTTTCTTTTAAGAAAACTGAAGAACAGGCTTTATTCGCTGCAATGTACAGAACTTGTGATGAATCAGCAGGATCTGGGAACAAACCCCTCTAAGGCAACTTTGTTATTCCATGTATGTAACTAGGATAGTTTTCTTCTTAATGAGCGAAACATTGATGGGATAGCAGCAATGATATTGTGATAAGAAAAAAGGGAGTGGTAATTAGTGGGGTGCAATGGCTAGGGTGGGGAGGAAGACCTGCATGTTGGGTAATTAGCCCATTTTTTATTGCATCTTTAAATATGACTATATAATACTTCTTGACAGGCAAAGGGTGCAATAGAATGAAAATTGGTTTATGGAGAAAAAGGAGTGCAACAACTTTCCAACACTAGTGTTCATCACTTTATCTATAATAGCAATGCAAATGAAATTATTCAAACATTCATAAATTCACTAAAAAAATTAAAATACTTTTTTAATAATAACAAATAAACTGTGCATGAATAAAAATATAATTGCAATATATCTTAATAAACATAATTTGATTACAATAATCCAAATTTTTGCGATTAAAGTGGTAATCTTTTTGGCTTTGCATTTAACCCCTTGAGAGATAACTTTAAAAACTTATATGATGCCCTAAGAGGCTATTTCTATTCAAATAAATTATAAAAAGTCTATTTTAATTAAATAAAAAAGATTTATTCCCACAATACTAATTTTTTTCATTTAAACCTTTTCTAAAGGTATTTCCATTTTTAGAGACAAAACCTTTCGAATCTAACAAATTTTATCTTGCCAATACCCAACTATACTCATTTGTTGATTTAACAAGATCTATTTCCATCTCATAGTACATAACACTCTTTAACGCATGCAGAAGGAATATTTCAAAGAGGAGCATTCATCTCAATTCTACTACTTTCTGTGACGTTTTCTCCAATTTCCACAGAAGTTTAAATCAGAACTTGTCACCACCCTGTTTACCTATTACTGACTAGGCAGAATGATGTTATTTGCCTTATAAGATGAAACCCATTTCCCATATCCTCTATTCATATTCTGTACATTTCTATCCCCTAAGTACTCTCATTAGCCACTGGATAGTACATAATTAGTATCCAGCATATAAAACTCCTTCAAAAAGATACATCAGTGATGATTTTGGGATGAAAACTAGACATGCAGTAGAGCGGTGATGAAATTAAGATAGCTCGTAAGAAAAATCAAGTCAACACTAACAAATAATTGGTCATTTTCTCTAAGTGGTAGATGCAGAAGAAAAACAATTAGCCATGCAGGCCTTCGGGTGCATAGTTTTAAGGTGGGAGAGCTGTGAGGGGCGGAAATTGTGTGGCAGGAATTGGAAGGGGGAAACTGGCTGGGAGACAGATCATGAAGACTAGGCACATTTTGCCGTGAAGGCACATGATAACTCACTCCAATCGGCAATCCTCACCTTTCTCACGAAACAGATCATCATTCATACAAAGCTTGCATCCAAACCTCCGTAAAACTGTCAAGGTAGGATGAGCAAAACAATGACAAAAAATTATGAAAGAGGATAATTTACAAAAAAAAGCTTATGAAGCTTTCTCAAAGAAAGTAATTAAATGCCAAAATATAAATCAAAATAAAAGATACACTTTCTTCTCATAAGAGGGAATGATAAACAATAATTTCAAGATAAGGTGATTTGAGCAGCATATAGGACTGAATCAGTGCAGACCATTTCACCAAAAAAGGCAACAAGAAATATCTGCTAAAAGCTGATTCCTTCTTCATCTGAAGCCTAAAAATTTCTCATTTAACATTGGGTGAGTTGAGTTAGTTTAAAAACTGTTTCATAAACCACTTTCATTGAAACTATTTCTTTCTTTATCATCAGGCAGTGTGTATATGTGTGTGTGACACAAACTCTACACTTTTGAAGTGTCTCAACTTTTTCCGTATCAAATTTCACTTTCATTAAATATAATCGAGTAGCACCGAATACACTACCCACTTACAACCTACCACATAAACACTCTTTCTTGAATGAGTCAATTACGCACTTCCATTTAAAAACAACATCCAAGAGCCTCTTTTAAATATCACTTTTTTAAGTTTGACAATATACATAATTAAAGATTTTTTCTGGCCTACTGCTTATTTCTTCTGATAAAATTTCTACTTCAATCAATATTTCTTTTGTGCCCTCTTGGCCAAATCGACACATTTCATAAATAACATACTATCGTCTCAGTCAAATAATTTACCAATGGTTAATGGAACATTTCAATAATACTAGGAAAGGTGCCACAGTCAAGGCCAGTTTGGGAATGAATTTCCGTGAATAAGAATCAACGTTTAAAAATGCCAACAAGGCGACAATACTCTTACAACGGAAAAAGTTTCCTCTGATTCTCCTTCTTAACATTTTTCATATCCTTATTTTTTTCCATCTCCATTCACACACACCAAACCGATGCGAGAGCTCTTCACATCATTTAACTTTCTCAAATTATTCACCCTGCATTCCAACTATTCAGTGCATGCACAGATGCTCCTGAGTCCTGAGACATGAAATTAAATTATCTACATTGGTGTTTCTGAAGGAGAGAGAGGAAGATGGGAGGAGGAGGGGAGGAAGGGAAACTGATACACACGCAATCAGTTGCAATGGTGCATTATCCTTTGGGCCACTTTCTTCCGTGTGTCCGTCACGAGTTAAGCCATTTGGTCATTCATTCGCGCATTCACTCAGAGAAGGGGAAGAGATTAGAGCAAGAGAGACAGAGAGATGACTTGGTGCGGCTTAAGGGGCATCCTCTGGTCAGGTTGCTGCTTTCATTGGAGGCCTTCCACCTTCTGGATTGAGGGCAATGTTCTCCAAGCTGAATATTGACATCTCTGTAAGAGAAAAAAAAATTAAAATGAACATATGTCGCTCTAAATCAAAGACATTTTGAGGTTTACATAAACATTCATCAGTGAGTACAATTTATGAAGAGAGAACCTAACATTCTGAATAGTGATAGTGGATCAGATATGCCACAGCATTTCATTTCTCTCAGTAGTTAGCTTGTAAATTTACCCCTATCTATAAAAATGGATTTTGTTAACCATACTGTTTCCAAAAACCACATTAATCAACCTTAAGGTTGGTTTGGTAGATGAAGGTAGAGCTCACCCTACTAAGCCCAAAGACATGTGGAGTTCACACATGAGGGTAGGGGGGCAGTTCTTTTCCCTGTGCTGCCTGTGATATATAAGAAGATCTGGTACCCAAAAAATGATACACCCTTGGTGAAGTTGAGGGTACCCAGAGGCATCACCTGGAATCAAACCTGTATCCTCTGATTAGAGGCCCACTGCTTTACCCACTGAGCAACCACACCTCTACATATTGCTGGCGGAATTAACTTAACGAATCAATCAGGTTATGGGCATAAAGTTCCAGAAATAACTACCAGTGTCAATAAATTAAGGGACTCTTTTTCTAAAAAATGGTGATAAAAATGAGAAAATTTATTATTTCTTCTTTCTCCAATTTCTTGAATCCCTAATGCACCATCCCTTTCCAGTGATGAATGTGCTATGTACTATTTCCTACCATAATACCTTGCATGTCAAGAGTAAAGTCAACAGGGACAGAGGAGGAATGACTTTAGTTCATCCTTGCTAGCTGACGGTATGCAGAAATCCTTGACCACTGTTCTAGAGGTTTTGAAAAGGCCTCAAAATGTCATTCATGGCATAAAGGATCCTCACCATCCATTTGAACACAACTTAAGGACATGAGCCAAAAATGCAGATGTCAGAGTAGGGATCATTACAAAATCAAACAAAGGTTTGCATGCTAAACTGCATTTTAACTATATGGAGACCAAATATTTATCTGAAGGTAGTGCATATAAAAGAGGTATGTTTTACTTGAATTTAGACTTAACTTCACTGGTTGACATACCTCTCTTTGGTAGAGGTAAGGAAAACTCTGAAATCCAATGACAAGAGAAACAGAACGAGTTTCACTGCATGTAAGTGTTCCTAAGCCCCATTTAAGTTATTTGATCACTACCAATTCAATTCTTAACTCACTGTATGAGAAACCACTTTGTAAAATTCAGTTTAGCTTGGAAAATAAGCAATGATTGACAGAAAGAAAAAAACATATCATAAATGATAGGCGGCCAAAAGCCATTTAATCCAATCTTAAAATACTAAAATTTTTGTCAGTGAAAAATTCAGTGCCTAATCAACAGCAACAATTCAACCTAAAAGATGGCAAGTTTTTAGTTTATAATCGTTCCGAAGTTCCAAGGAGCCACTAACCAATTTACTTTTATAGAAATAGGATGTTAATTATAAAGTGAATCTTGTGGGTTTTTCTATAAAGCATGAAAAAAATGGAATGAACCTTAGTCTTAAAAATGCAAGGGCAATAAATTTTATTTTAGAAAGATTTGGGTCGCTATAGCGTAGAAGCAAATTATCAGTGACATGCAACTTAACAACACTGCTATGGCATTAGTTTATACGCTCACCATCAGGCAGTTCGTACAGCTTCTTTGGAAGGCAGGAGAAATAGCGATGCGTAAGTGCAGCTTCAGCCCCAATCCTGTCATTAGGATTCAACTGTAAAAGAAAAAATTATGCATGAACATAACTCAGCCATTTTTTTAAAGTTATTATTTGGGGGAAAAAATAAAAAAAAACCTTCATTGAGAGCCATTTTGTGAATTGATATCCAAAGGGAAAGCACCAAGAGCAAATACTGCTTTGGCATAGGATTATGTTCTAAGGAATAGGCAGTTAAATTTAACTTATTTTTTGTGTAGTTAAAATAAAGTTAGTGCATAAAAAACAGTAAGTACCAAATGATAAACTTTGGAAATCATTCTGGAACCTAAAACTATTTTAACAATACATAGTCACCATTTTTTTAATTAAATTTTTTATGCTACCATCAAAACATAATGTTCCATGCTTGCAAGAAGTAGTGGCGGGTTTGGAGTAATTAAGAAAGTGAGAAGGAACAATTAATTAGTGGTATCATATTACAAGTCATGGATGGGTTCCACTCTTTTATTGTCACGGCGCAGTTCAGTTCTCAGTTTCCAGTTCTGGATTAAATAATTTCATAGTTTTGCACTGTTTAATATCCTTCAGCATGCAAAACTTTCTCTTAAGTGTAACCATTAATGTGTGTACCTAAACTATCATAAAATACCATGTCACTTCTTCCATGCTTTTCTTAGAATAGTACCTGATGTACAGCAACACCAAAGTTTGAATAATATTTAAAATATCTAATAAACAATAATTTATACATTAATTTTCAATCTATTTATGCCATAGAAAGATGTTTCGGCTCTCTCCTTAATAGATGTAGACATAATCTGGGCAACCTGACTTTGAAGTGCCTGCAAATGACTATATAAAAAAATATTAGCCTCTTTGAAAGGAAGAGCAGCTAATTTGAATGAATGAAAAATTCTGAAATTAACACTTCCAGATTTGATTAAAATACATATTAAATAGAAAATGCAACAAACTTTATCAAAATTGAAATCCCTTTACTCATGCACATTATTAAAAAAGGTGCTCAAGGGCTTTCAACATGTACATAGCTAATGAATTTCATCACATGATTATTCACGCTCTAGTTCATTTAAATTTTAAATCTGCACAAGAATTTACAGCAATTTTTTTTAACTAAACATTACAACCGAAACTAACATTGTTCCAATTTATGGAATCAATATTAGAGCATTAACCCTCTTTTAAATCCAATGGAAATATAGAAACAAACACATGCTCAGCAAAAGTCATAAGGACACACAATATCCTAACAATAGTAATAAACATGACCAGTAATGACCATGATTCAAGTATCAATAACAATAAAAACGAAAAATCGAAAACAGCTGAAGAGTAAATAAATGAGCATAGGTAAATGCACAACTGATTGCAGATAAAAGATTTTTTAAATGGATGATGAAAAAATGGATCACTGTACATGCATATTTAAAATTTGCATAATAAAAGATTGCAGGGTATTGTACCTGCAGAAGCACTGATGCCAAGCTCTCTCCATCTGCAATGTCATAAAGCCTTGGGAAGGACATTCCCAGCTTTTGACACTTGTAGAAGCACAACTTGTGAGGTTTGTAGCCAGGTAGCCTGCTGACTCCTCGCCATGTTTCCTCAGTAGGCGTTCCAAGGATCTATATTTGAAGGGCAAAAAGTAATGGTATAGTCCAGGTTTAAGGGTTGGTAACATTAATTATTTTGCTAAAGACACTCCAAAGATAATATGAGTAAACGGTAAATGAAGAGAGAATGCCTATGACCCTAACTCTGGAATGTTCCAAAGTCTACATTAACTAATGAACAGCACTAATAGATTAAAATTTAAATCCACCCTACAGAAAATAGTTTGAAAATGTTATAAACACAATTTCAGGGCTGCCAGAATTGTTCACTCAAAAAAAAATTTAGGATGAAAATAAAATCACTCGGTGGAAGATGAACATATGCAGGGTATTACATGGGAGAGACAAATATAAAATTCAGTGCAATTAACCCTTTTACTGCCAGCAGACTGATATATTGCCCCTCACTGGTTGTGTGAAAACTGCCATGGGCCGATCTATCAGCCCACTTTGTTTACTTTGAGTAATGCACCTAAATAACAAAATACACAATAAACTACGTATCATAAAAAATAGAATACCCCAAAAATATTGTCAACATTGACATAAATACAAACTCATTAATTAAAATAAAGTACTTAAAGTAATGTGAAAACAAAAGTTTTACAAACTTCATGTAAGGGTCTTGGAAGTTTTTGCAGATCCATAATAAAATAAACTTTGTATTTTCCACAGCTTTATTGAGAGGCACATGTAAACGAGCAAAAAAAATGAGGCACAGGTAAAAAAAAAATACAAAGTTTATTTTATATACCTATAGGTATTAAAGGTGCTTCAGTGCCCTGATACCATTAAGTTTAGTTTTTGCAGAGTCCACCTTCAAGGTGCTGGCAGCAAAAGGGTTAATTAGAGTACATTCAGGATAAACTAGGTGACACTCAGTCGCCTAATGTTCATGTGGGTTTAGTCTACCTCGGAAAATAGGGAAGGTAATCTTGGAGGGGAGACATGCGTGAGCACCAATGCAGAGGGGGGGATAGTGTATAGGGGAGGAGGAGTGGGGGAGGCCCATTTCCTTTCCTACACTTGAGTAAGCAAAGGTTGTTTACACCTGATTTACATGTGCCTACAAAATGCACACCCCTTGATGGGCAGCATTCTCAAGTTAAATGACTCACCCTTACAGTAATCGCTTACTGAGCAGGGCATCTTATGTACACCAACCCCTCAATCTTCTCTCTTCTCCACTATTTATTACCTATATCACATGACACCACTATCCCGGTAAATGTAAACAGACTAGAGAATATTCAAATAATTTTGAGAAAATACTTTCAAAAATTAATTCGCTGAAATGTACAGCATTCAAGCTATAACTTTACAAAAAATGACTACGGTACATTCCTTAAGTTGAGAAAAATATGTATTCACTGAATTTCTAGATGCTATTATCTTGATCGTACAATGTTAAAAATATAAGAGAGGGTGGAAAAAATAAAGAGGATTATGTGAATTTATTAAACCTAACCAGAAATTTTATTATTATTTACCTATCATAATGAAGAAGTATTATTTACATAAAGATAATTATGGCCTTTCAGAAAAATAAATGCCAAAGTTCACATTTATACACTTACAGGGAATTTGAAAAATATAACTAATTTTCTTTTTTTTATACTTCACATTTTACTGCTAATAAATGCAATACCATGACCAGATTTAATTAAGAAAGTGCACAATTTTCATCTTATCTAGAAAAATTATATTCTGGCTAGGGGATTAGTCTAGTCTTACAGTTATGAAGACTATCAACTATGTTTCACCAGTAAACATTCAAAACAACATGATATAAAATAGAACTTACTTTGAAAATTTTGTCTAACTGGTCATATGTGTTACGGACACCAGGGAATGTGGGCAAGCCTGTTACCATTTCAACAAATATGCATCCCACACCCCACATATCCAATGAGGTGGAATACTCAGTCGATCCAAGGAGAACATCTGGAGGTCTATACCATAATGTCACCACCTCATGTGAGTAAGTGTGACTCGGAACTGACTTAGCTCGGGCTAAACCTGTAAAAAGACAAAAATAACAACATTGGTAGGTTTATTTTAGGAGTTAAATTTACTAAAAGTTGTTCAATTTGACGAAGAGCTTTGAATAACTTTAAAGAGCCATTTGTGAAGGGTAAGTATTAGTGTTGTTAAGCTCTCCATAAGTTTCATCCTTTTAAAATACTTTAAAGAGAAAAAAATTCATTACAAAGGAAATAGGAGTCAATGAAAATCCACTGGAAATGAATTGAAGACAGGGGTTATTTCCTCCATCATGCTAAACAGTCCTCAGTCATACTTATGTCAAAATGCTGAGCTTTTTAACTACTAATCTATACTACAGTGCTTCACAAAGGAAACTTGATCTACTTATCAATTATGACATCGTTTATTTCTAAAAGCATTTATAAAATGATTTCCAAACAATTTTCAGCAAAGTCTTTTTCCCAATTTAACAGGACAATAGACACCCTGATATATGATCCATCAGGGATCCAAGTCACACACAAATCCAACCTAAATACAATCTCAGGAATGTATCTAAACTGTAACCTGTGGAGCAACTGTTCTCTCAAAAAATAAAAGAAAGGAAATTAAGCATAATCTTATTCCTCTACAGCCAAATATTTAGTCTTTACCATAGAAAAATAGAGGCATGATAGTAATTATGAAGCTTTAGAATTATAAACATTAGTTCCTGCACCGAAAGGTTTTAAATTCTTTTAATTCTGAATAAACATGAAAAACACAAGGAATAATAATGAAATCCACTTGTGCCATGTTTTCTTGTTGATAAGAGATTCTCATGATGTTAGAGATTTATATTATCATTTCTTAACCTATTTACTTTAGTTGCTCCCATCTCAATTAAATCTTCAATGAAGCTATCATTGGCATTAGTATTTTAAGGATGGTCAATATTGTTAAGCATTAAAATGGATTGAAGCATGTAGAGTCCGTTTAGAAGTTCCTGGCATGTGCGCAGAAACGAGTTTTTGGCCCGGGCAAATCCATTTGG
>LYUA01000572.1:456357-470829 GCA_002093875.1 Calopteryx splendens | reverse complement strand
CCCCACCTCTTAAACAGTTTTCCTTGCATCCTTAAATGCCTGTTGCATATTGTGTAGGATAAGGAAATATTTTTTTATTACTTACAGAAATTGCAAAACATGTTAAACTAAAAATGCAATAAATAAACAATAATGATGAAATAGTTTATGCACAATTATGTAGCAGTTATTTTATCACATATAAACAATGCCAGAAACAAATAATAATAATTTCTCTAAAACATACAGGTAACCCCAGTTACATGTGTTTTAATATACAAGACAATCGTGCACATCCATGCTCTAGGTGGTGGCTGAATATCCATGTAGACAGGATTCATACACGTGACCTCCGGATTGGCATGCAAGAATGTTACCCTGCCGCCACCGAGGCCGGCAAATGATAGAAAATTGTATAAATATCACACAAGCCTACCATAAAATCAATACAAAAGACAAATATATGTTATGATATGTTTCCTATTTTAAAAATGTGTTATTATGCAATTTTAAATAAACCGAAGTGCTGTAACCCATTTTATGTACGGCATAAAGTTCAGAGAGACTGCAATCTATTAAAACCATTTAAAGGACTGCTAAAGTCTTGCCACCAAAACCATAATGACAATGTTCTCTTTAACATGCCATATGATGAATCTTACACATATGTGTATAAATGAATTTGAAAAAAAATCCCATTCACCATAGTGATCATCAAGTTATCAAATATGTGATTTCATTTCAAAAGTTAAAAACAAAAAGGTTGGGATGAATATTTTCTAATTCACAAAATCATATCACAGTATTCAACCTGAAGGTCAGTTTGGTAGATGAGGGTAGAGCTCACCCATCTTCACGTGAAGACTCTTACAGATCTCCATATATGTACCTTTGCTCCCCCTTTCTGTCCCCCAACCGAAGGTGGGTGTATTCTGGAGTATACGCCAGAGAACTATAGTCTTCCATGGTTTAGTTGAATAAAGTTTAGGGTTAGGGTTTTTGGTGTTTTGTGTTTTCATTCTTAATAAATACAATCAAAAACATTTTCAGCTGTTGAAAGTGAACAAAGGTGATATGATTTGGAGTTTTAATCGTGCTGTACCATAATATTTGGGGTAGTGAAAATGCCACCAAAGAACAAGTGTGCCATCCATTACATTAGCAACACGAGGGGCGTGCAAGTAATACAATTTCAAAAATTTTCTGCTGATGCACAATGGTAGGTTGAATATTGCTAGTGTACAATTAGTCATATCTTTTGAATTTACATGTGTTTGAGGTTGTTGAAGTTTTCAAAACCAATTTCCATATTAAGCTTTGGAACTTAAAATACATAATTTCTTAAATAAAATTATAAACAGTATTTATCATATTGAACAAATTAGTATGTGGAAAATGGCAATCCATATCCCCCAAAAAATAATCTAATGTTTTGGGCTTATTTTTACAAGTGAATACTGTTGCACTGTTCTCATACATGAAATTGTGTTAGCAAATTATCAATTACATTCCTTCCTGGAGCTCTATAAATATTTTTTAAACATTTTTATGTACCTAATCACCTATAACGAATGTGCTCATCATAACAGACTATTAAATGTGTCTCCCCTTAAATATCCTGGTTATCACTGGAGTAATCAATGCCAAAAATCTAGCCTCAAATCTGATGTAGCTACTGCCAAATTAGTACTGCTCTGCAATAAACCGTTTGCTAGTTTAAATTGATGCTTGCATCTGCAGCATAGTGCAAACAAGTTGAATAGACCAGTTTGTTCCACAGAACCCCATTAAGTTCTGTGTGAATTCTGTTGAACCCACTGACAACCTTAAATTTATAACCTACAACAGAAGACCACCTTTACAAGTCATTCGATTCGCCACCCTTAGGACAGTGAGGATGTGGAAACTATTGCAGAAGGAGGATTTTCACCAATTGGAAACCAAATATTTAAATAAGTGCGTTTCGCTCGAAGTATTTATGTTAATATAGAATTCGTTTTCTCTTTTTTGTCCGTAAAAAATAATTGCTCTACGATATGACGCGCATAAACATTTCGAACCAAAACAACTACCATATGAGCTGCAAAATTATGAGATAGTGGAGGTCGTGAAATTACGCTACCGCTCATGCTGGTTATAGATGCATAAAATAGAGAAAGCGGCAAAGTTCCGCCGTTGTCCCCGAATACGTACCAAATTTTGACTCACACACTCGTGGAATAGATCATCCTTCCATGATTAAATTCTATGGTGAAAGAAGGGGTAGGTTATCACGCCCGATACCACCACAACGTTGTCAGAGGAGGTTGCGAAGGCTTGAAATTTCTGGATACGGGGCGATACTGCCGATTTAAATTGACTTACGTAATTACGATATGAAGAATTATTTATCTTATTTGTCCCTATCAATTCAATGATAGTCAAATTTCGACTTAAAAATGAGGTAATTCTTCACCGAAAGGAATGTCATCATTCTCTTTCCAGCATAACATGACCGTGTCATTATCTCAACAGGAAAGGAGATTCAATGTACTGTGCCTTCTGTAAAACATTTGATAAGGCTAGTCATTATCTATTATTAGCTAAACTAGATGGGATATTTGGAAATATGCTGTATTTTGGTGCAAAAGTTATCTGTCTTATCGAATTATGGCTAAAATCCAAGGATTATTATCATCGCCCTTTGATTCGTATCTGATGTCCCTCAAGGTTACCATTTGGGGTATATCCTTTCCAAACTTGATTAACGATATAGCATATTGGCAATCAAATCATCTTCAGTATGCTGACGATGTAAGGATTTTTCATCCTGTTGATTCCTATGTAATGTTACTGTGCTATAGCACGCCTGTACAAACGTGTGTATACACACGTTTGTACAGGCCTGTCCAACTTACTTACCAATTGGCCAAAAGCATTATATTTAATTGCATTAAATTAATGTCATGCAATTAAATATAAGCTAATGTAATGTTTTGAGTTTTTGCATAAACAACCACCCTCTCCTAAATCACATCTCTGGGAAAACTCTAACCAGAATTCACCTAAATCTGTTGGATTTCTCGGATTCTAAATGAACTTTTGATATGCGTATCTTTATAGTATTTAGCGCATTTAAACACTTTGTTCTGTTTTTCGGCATTGTAATGGCATTCGCAACATTTTCTGTTTTAATAAATGTACACTTATTTGAAATATATATATATATTGCTATAGCAACTCTTAAGAAAGTTCTAAATACATTTTTAAGACTGTTGCATTTAAATTAATTTAATCTCGATCAATGCCGCGTTCATACTACTAGTTGTACGTAATGGATCACGTCCAATTGGTGTTAGGCGTATATATGTACAAATGTCCCAAAAATCTCCATCGTACGCAAAGATTAGATACCAAGGGATCGTACGTATGAATCGTGTTAACCGCCATTTTAACAATTTTAACTTATTCAACCACCATCACCATAGTAATCTTAAAAGTAACAATTGGTAACAATTACATACTTATATTTAATATAAGTAATTGTTACTTGCATTAGACATATACTATTACTTCAATAGTGTTACATGCATAACAATTACTTATATTTCATATAAGGGATATATGGTAAGGCCAGGAGGCCTCTTCTTCCATCTATAAGGCTATCTTCTTCCATGGTAAGGCATCAAAAGTAAAAGGTATCATCCCGTTAATAAACTGATTATCATCTCGACGTGAGGTAGACGAACCAGTCGAACTTCTAAATTCATATTAATCACAGAACATCAACCCGAAGGTCGGTTTGGTAGGTGAGAATAGAGCTCACATAGTACTAAGCCGAACGGCGTGTGAAATACATCAGGGTAGGGTAAGATGTAGTATAATTATCAGTTGTGACTGACCTCTCATCAGTTTGTGTGCCTGCTTATTTTGTAAAAATTGTGCAGGGCATATAATTTGTATGCATTTTGTATAATATTATATAATGTATGTTGTATACAATTTACACATCCTTTTCATATCTCCTGTAATGCTTTCAGAGTTAAATAATGAAATATAGTATGTTTTTACTAATTCATATTTTATAATATTTCTCTTTTATTTTACCCTTAATTATATAATATTGCCTTATCTTTGATTAATATAAAACGAGTCTGTTGTTCATAAAATAAATACTTTTATTACGAATTGGGCGGCAAGTCGTTTCGGCGCATCTCGTATCGCACAAATCATGCGCACAACCGCACAATATTTGACATGTCTCAGCGCAGTTATTCCAAGGGTCTTCATTTGTTCTTCAATACATGTAAGTCGCGCTTGAATATATTCAGTCGTGATTAATATAATATATTTTGTTATTTTAACTCTAATTAATTGAATTTGGAATCGATACATATTATACATATTAATTTTATCAGCATTAAACTGAGGAAAGAGCGTGCTAATTGGTGCTGACCTACTTCAGGTGACAGCTAACTTTCCTTATCGATTATTATGGGTAAATAGGGAACTTTAAATAGGTGTTCTCTAAGGAAGAGTCGTAAATGTACTTAATGTTAATTAATACGATTTGCTCCAACGAGGAAAAAGCCAAACCTTTGGCGTGTCACTGGAGATCGCGGGTCTGTTTGTGGCTTAGTTATCGATTATCGTATAGCTTACGTAGCTCAGATTTTACGTGTTTACGTCATTACCGCAAAGCCACGCTAGCATTGAGTTTCATTTAGGTATAGTCGGTATAGTGCATTCGAATTCTGTGAGACTCGTTGAAATATAGAGATGAAATTACCTTAAAATATTTTATTTTCTTTGTTACAGAAATACAGCAACCTGATTCGTACTTTGGCTTTTATTAGCAGGGTTTTTCCTTCCCTCGCTGAAATGAAGAAAGTGGTGTTCGTTTTGGGAGGACCAGGCTCCGGCAAAGGCACACAATGCGAGAAGATCGTGCAGAATTATGGCTATGTTCACCTGTCAGCAGGAGATCTTTTGAGGGAAGAAAGAGCGAACCCGAACTCGAAACATGGTGAACTCATAGAGGATTACATTAGGAACGGCAAAATAGTTCCTGTGGAAATCACCTGCAGCCTGCTGAAAGATGCAATGGAAAAGTCCAATTCACAGCATTTCCTAATTGATGGTTTCCCAAGAAGTGAGGACAACCTTAACGGTTGGAACAGGGAAATGTCAAATGAAGTTCATCTGCAATTCGTTCTTTATTTTGATTGTCCTCAAGAAGTTTGTTTAGAGAGGTGTTTAAAACGGGGTTCTGCTGGCAGCGGAAGATCTGATGATAATGTTGATAGTTTGAAAAAAAGGTTTGACACGTACGTAAACGATACAATGCCTATTATAGAGCATTACAAGGCTCTCGATTTGCTTCGACGGGTTTGTGCTAATAAGGATGCTGATGCTGTATTCGCCGACGTGAAAAGTATTTTTGAAAAAGATAACTAGAGCAGATTTAAGTGACTCTCCCATTTTTATTGTTTTAAACATGTTATTATGTTTACTTTATGTCCACGTTAAACTATAAGTCACTTTTGAGTTGTGTGTGGGGAGCAAGTTATTTATTTGGTTCAGTTAGTGTGTGCAATTGCTTCAAATGTGACGGTGCCGGATTTTTATTTATTTTCTCAAGTGTTTTTAACGGTCTATCAAGATGGCGAGAGTAATTGTGTATGATCAAGCTTTTACATTGACTTACCTGCGATTTATTAGTGTATCATATTTTTTGCTGTAGGTGCCTATGTCATGAAATATCTCCAAAATGAGTTTGTTGGTAATGAAATTTGACCATAGACTATGTCTGTTGAGTAGTAGTAGTAGTGAAGAAAGTCTTTAATGTTTAGTCCGCATCGTATGCGTTGTAACTGTTACGGAGACGAGTAAATAAGTTAAGTTTAACATTTTCCGAAATATTTTTGATTCTTAGGCAAATATTTGTGTAGAATTGATCAATTCGGAGCTAATTATGGCTCGGGAATAGTGATTCAAAGAAAATTGTGACTTTTGAGGGTGCATCATGTAGCCTATGAATATTTGTTTTTACCATTTGCTGTTGAATTAAAGTGAATTGACTTTTTATATAAATTTTGCATGGTTTCCCTTGAAGGCGGTTGTGTCAATGGTGTGATCCTTGGGCACAATATTTTAAACTTCACGGGTCCTGGTAAAACCATACCGTGGTATCTCAAAATAATACTATTGAAAATTACATGTGAATCGATGGAACTGTAAATTCAGGTAATTCCTATGGCAGCACAAATGATTAAACCTTATTTCCAAGCTTATAAAATAAATATGCAAATAGTGTTATTTTTCCCGTATTTATTTTTATAACAATCACATTTTGCTTTCCCTATAATTTATGTAAACCTTTTATTGGCCTAGCGACTTGGGAGTATTAAAAAAATCACATACCTGTATGAGGTAGTACGAAGGTTATGATGTGTCAATTTTTAAAATTTAGCATAGTTGTGGAGGAACTAGTAACATGGACTATTATTGTTGCTCTAAAACTGGCTTTTATCATCTAGAAAATGTATGATCTTAATTGTTGTGAATATGATCCAGAAAAAAATTATTTTGTTATAGTTTAGTTTGTCTGTTGGTAATCATATCCATGTCCTAATAGCAACTGCTAATGAACAACTACCCACGTAGGTAGAACAGTTTATATTTACCACTCTGGATTAAGCAACTGCTGAACATTATTACTAAAACCCAATCCCTTATTTATTCAAACAGTTCATATTGAAATGAAGAAAGGTTCATTGTGTTGTGGGTTCAAAAGGTTCAAAACTTGTGATGATTTTTTAGGTAACAAAGATCTAGTAAGACAGAGATGGTGAAACAGAGGAATGCCCTCTGGTTCTCCCTATTTAGACTTTCATTTTGTTTATGATTTTCACTTTAACCTTGAGGTTGATGACTTTTGCTTACTTGGACTCAATAACTTTGGTGGAACTCCCGCATAATTTAGCACTTGATTGTTTCTAAAACATCTCGTAGTACACAGTAGTATAGTAACAATAGTATAACAGAAAATTTGTTGTCATTTTTAAATGCAGACTTAAAGAATAGGTAAATGCCGTACTGTAAACACCAAATGATAATTTGCCCTATTCCTGTTAGTACAGTAATTTTTGGAATGCCTTCTATAGTTGCTACTTGTTTAATACCGACTAAAAGTAACAGTACAAATATGCCATCAACTCTTTGTCAGTAATTATTTGAAGACTTCGTAAACTCATCGGTTTGCTCATTTCATGATATATGTCTTCTAGTTTACCTATTCAGATTTGGTGCATCCTGTATCTTGGAATATAAAATTTATTGATGGGCATAGCTGTTGACAAAAATCATTGATTTAAATAAAATTACCATAGGGAAATAGCATTAGAATACCAGAAAAAGTAAGAGTAAAAAATACGTCCCTGGTGCTTACAATAATAAGAGAAAGACGTTAATAAATCTATAAATTTATTTTAGATGCATCCTTTCTGGGTAGGTAAAATATAAAAAGCCCAATTATTTCAGGAAACTAGTCAACTAATTTCTTCCGAAGTATTTTATTTTTACGTGCTTCTTTCCTCTCTGTCACAACGCATTGTTTCAAAGAAGCTCTTCTGTAGCTTGATTTTAATATTTCTCCTTTTCCTCTGTGGTCTCTTCAACCACATTCACCCATTGCTTTCATGGTCTAGCCCTTTCTCTTGACACGGCCAAAACAGACAAGCATATCTCTTTCATAATCATGCATCATTCGTGTATCCAATGCTCATTCACTCATTCTTTCATAACTTTCCATGATTTTCTTGTTTAATGCATGCCTTCTTCAAGTTAACACATACAGATTGAACTTTCTTTCATGCATCCAGTCATTTTAAAAGTACTTACTAAAGTGGGAACAGATGAGCCATCCTTCCTGCTTGGCATAAAACCACATTGCATTACCCAGATTTTGTCGAATGTTACTTTTCCTACTCTGTGAATCAACTCTACTCGACAACTTTCATGGTATTCTCAAATGGCTAATTGCTCCTTAATTCTTGCATCCCCCTTTGCTCTATAGAAGGTGCAATTATTGAATTCTTCTGACCCTCTGGTGCAAGATAGATTGAAAATTATTTATACCTTTACAGCAGCTATTGGTTCATTTTACAGTTAAACTAAATTGTTTTCCTTGAAACTTTAACAGATTGTTCTATTTCAACTTCAAAGTGCACAGCAGTTTTCTGGTTGACACAATATCACCAAGGTTTTTCATATTTTTTTTTTTGTGTAACCCTTTATACTGATGTCTGAGTTAATATATTGAGCTTTGTTCATCAATTATGCTGTTCACTTTTACTTCTATAACCAAAATGTTGCCTACCTGAAGTTTGAAACAGCGCAAAAGAGACTTGATCATCACTGTCACTGAAATAACCACAAAAGAGGTGTTCGTAGGTTTTAGGCTTTTGCAGTGATTCGTAGGTGTTGGAGTTCTTAGGTTCGCTGTGTGTGGAGCATTTTTGGCCTCAACAATTCTCATGTTAGAGGAAGAATGGTCTTCAGTCAGGTTTGCTTCACTCCTCGCAAGAGCACCAAAGACCGATGCAAAGAAGAAGTTGTTTTGAATGAAAATTAGGATCGATTGCTGTTTGAGTCTTAGAGATGACATCGAGACTTATAACTTCGTTTTTATTCACCTCTGTAGTTTAATTCATCATTTATTATCAAAAGAGTATCGGATAGTAAATGCATCACGAACTTTGCAGTGATGTGATGCTTCAGAAGTGTTTGGTCAAAATTTAGTTGCAAGATTATGCCCACTTCCAAAGCAACATCTGACAATTTTCAAGAATCATGGTGTGAATTGTTATGGCATGATCATTTTCTGATGATGAGGATGACCCTCTAGGCCTGGAATCTTCACTTACTGACATTTGTCTATCTTTAAAATACTTGGAGCACTGTGCTCTACATGTAGAGTCCTCCCCATATTCTTGGTTATGCAATTGTAATGTCTCTCTCAAGATTTTTCCAAGTTTGCTGCCAGGTTTCATATACATATTCTTCAAGATCTTTTATTGCCACCTTGTAACTAATTAACTGGCCATCACGTGTAGCATTAAGACTAATGCTCGGGTAGAATAAGGCAAATAGAATTTCAGTTTCAAAAACTGCTGCTGGGTGAACTCCATAACTGCTGTGTTCTTTTGTCTGCAGATTGATGCACTATTAAAAAAGTTTATTCAATTTTTAAGCTCCCCTTGTATGTATTTTCTATTAGTAATAATACATGTGGTCAGTAGCTCTAGCAAAATGCCCTATTTGCATGTACATAGTTTCATGATTCATTATTAAGTGGGAATGTAGAGCATTTACTATTTAATTATGGATTTATGAAATATCACTATGGTATGGTTGCCCAGCTGTTCAAGTATTTAATTACTCCTGTCCTGGGCTCCTATAATGTTGCCTCTGGACATCCCCAATGCTTCTTGGTGGTTGATTTGATAGGCATTGGATTTATGTGGGAATCTCTTGTTAGTGGTGGGAGGGAAAGTACCATTCTTAAATGAAATGTAGTATTGTGTAGTAAGTATAATTGTATTTATGCATGGTGAACTGTATCTTTCAGTTACATTTTGATCAAGTCTTGGTTTAGGCCGTTTAGGCTAATATTTTATAATGTGGAAGTTACTTTTTAACCAAATCTTCTACGTAAGAATTTCAATTTTATGATTTCCAGTTAATTGCATATGTATAAGTAATTTCAAAAGAAGGCCACTTAACTGGCCAAAACTTAATTGTTAGGTAAATTACCTTTTTGGATATTCTTCCACCTAAGCAGATTGGATACCTATCCAAGAGCCAAATTCAGAATCCTAACTTTGGGATAATGTTCTACTTTTTGCATTACTGAATAAATATTTCCATACTCCAGTTTTGCAAATAGGATGCAAAAGGAATTACCTAGAGCTTAAACTTTTGAACTAGTTTTAGTTATGGTTCAGTTTTGATCCTGCTAAAATTTTGACTTAGGGGAATTTAAGAGATATACTTCTCTGTAATATTTAAATAATTTCCAGAATTTTAACAAATATATTATTTTTATTTAACACAGCATGATATCAAATTTTAACATTTTTATTGTCTACAGAGAAAGATGCAAAGAACAAAATTTGTTGTCCTCAAAATTAATACAGATTTTGAAGCTTCAAAGTGATAGTTTTTTACTTTTCCTTCCATGCTGGAAACTGTAAGCAAAACACTTTAAAAAAATTAATATGGTACAACTATACACATTTTTGTATTATGTATTAATAGGAAGATAACACTAACAGGTATCACAGAATGAAAGATTTTGGATACACAGCTTAAGAGACATAAATCCAAAATCAAAATATTAAAACACTATAAGGCCTAATAGTTATCCCCATTTCCATTCAACACAACTGTATCAAATATTCAGTCTTCTAAACAGCTGCTCCATTAAAATATACAATCTCAACAGATTGCTTTTATTTCAATCAGTTGGTTTTAAATTCATTCAACTTGTGTGGCTAGAATTATTCTAGCACAAGAATTATTTCAAACAATAGTAATGTATTATCTCATCATTAACAGTGGGCATTACAGCAAGTTAGTAAATAACTCTTGTGTCCAAGTGAACTTAACGATTTGTCAGGTCTGGAGATGGCAACCTGAATGGCTGAAACATCTGATGCCATAGCTGTATGAATTGTTCTCTTCAGGAAGAAAATAAATATTTATATTTTGAGTTGTACCCTTGGAATATGGGATTATTTAAAAATATACTCTAGAAAGAACATTCATTCACGGACACTGCCAAGCTCTCATGAATTATAGGAATAGGTATGTAAGCATTGTATTAGCTGTTGGACAGCATGATCAATGCTTTTTGATCAACAGTAAAGACTATCTTCTGTGATTGCTTCAACTACGTGCCATACTATTGATCATAATGTTGGCTAGAGCATTGCGTCTCTTCCTCCAAGGTCCAAGACCCAGGGCATGGTATTGCAGTTCCTGATACCATTGGCGTGTTACTTCCATACTTTCTCCCTATAAGTAAAAAAAATTTCAGTTGTTATTCTGAGTCGATAACTCCTTTTTTATGCTAAGCAGTTTTATCATAGTTTTTTCATCAGCATGCAAAAACTGAAAAATATGTATTTGCTTATCATATTTTTCTGTTACATATCAAGAAATGATATTGGTAGTAGGTGGTGATCATTTCTACTTTTTAAGTTTTCAAAAAGGGATTATGAAAAATTTGATGTATATCCTGATTTAGTGTGAGAAAATGAAAGTAACATATTATGGTGGGAATGAGCATATGTGAAAACATTCAAGCTGAAAACCATTCTAGTAAATCTGTTAATATGTTGAACATTTGATGATTTTTGGATCAAGTTTTACTTTCTTGTTAACTTTTGAAGGGTATTTAACCACAATATGAGGGCCATCCAGAATGTTTTTAGCATTTTGGAGTAAAAACTATGCAAATAATTTTAAAGTGATTTTTTTTTTCATTTTGTGTAACACATACATATATTTGATTAAAATTTTCCACACAATCATTAAATGGTCCAAGATTTGCAATAGGGTAGCCAATTTTTTCGATTCCTTCTTGATAATCCTCTCCAGCCAAATTCTGCCACCACTTTGCACATTATGAACTTGAAGATGATTCATTTTAGGATCACATTGTGACAGGAGATGAAACTTGGGTTCACCATGTCACTCCTGAGAACAAACATTATTCCTTCAATTGGCGTCACAAGGGATCCACAGAGCCTCGCAAGTTCTTTTGACACAGTGTTATACAGTGTTCTGGGACCATAAAGGCCTCTTGGTTGACTAAATGCCCCATAATCCAACAATCAATGCAGATGCATTTTGTGAAACATTTTTGTGAAACATTTCGGATACTGCGAAGAGCCATCCAAAACATGTGGTGTAGATTATTGAGTAAGGGTGTGCTGCATGTACAACACTCATCCTCATACAAGGAAACAGACAAAAAAGCTTCTGGACGACTACAAGTGGGAAGTGTTTGACCATCCGCCCTATTGTCCTGACCTAGCTCTTAGTAACTTTCACTTGTTTTTAAGATTGAAAAATTTTTTGGAGTTTATATTTTTTGGTTTGGAGTGGAGGACTCACTTTACAGATGACAATGGGGTAAAACCTAATGTGACCAAGTGGTTGCACAATTTAGCATGAAATATGAGTAAATATATGTGTTACACAAAATAAAAAAAACATCACCAAAAGATGATTTGAGTAGTTTTTATTTCATAATGGGTTGAACATCATGCATGACTCTTTCATAGTTTTTCCCCATTTTTATCATACATATGCATGTGATCTAGGATTTGCCAATTTTAAATTTCAACCATTGAGTCAGGTAGAGCATTGGCAGATTTCTATGTTCAGTGAAAGTAGGGAGTTCATTTTTTTATCCACATTCTTTGTCTTTCCCACAGCATTTCTGAAAACTGAAAATTTGTGTGGACCTACATGTTGAAGAACTGAATTGGAAGACTGTCATGCAGACCAATTGGATTGGGACTTGAGAAAGGATTACTGTAGTAATGGAACTCTAAACTTCACGCATAGGTACATATGTGTGAGCTTATGCTCTAATTCTTGTTTACCCTTCAGGTAATGAAGAGTAAAAATGAGTATGGCCAAAACCCAGGGCTTGTTTCGGAGGCTACCAACAGAGCACAGTAAAAAGTAATATGTAGGTAGATATTTACTAAGTTTATCAATAACCAATTATGTACCTATTCTTAACAATTACCCGGATAGAAGGTTGTAGCTAGAGAAGAAAAAAATACCAGCCCTGTTTAGTATAAGACCAACAGGTGAAATATAAGAATTTAAATCTTGTAATGGCCCGACTACATTTGAAGGAGAATGAGGATAATTGTGTTTTATTTACTTGTTTATCAGAATGTTACTTGGATTGAGGTACTTTTCCTTACCTTAAATATATAGGTGTCTTTAGTTGAAAGCTCTTGAACTTCAAAGCAGTCATCCCAGTCCATCTCTTTACATATGATGCACCTATCCAAAAACAATGGTTCCTGTTGATGGCAAGGAGAAACTCCATTAAATATCACCACTTAATTTTGTTACTGATCAGCTTAGGCTTCATGCTGTTTAATTTTTATTGAGAACATATATATATATATATTTTTTTTTTTAATCTTGTGTGCCTTACTATCCACCAACCAATACACACAATGCAGAAGGTATGCACTGCATAATACTTTTCAATGATCTCTACTGGAGACTAGAAGCTCCTCATGGACTACTTACTAAGTGATTAAATGAGAAAATTATAGGCAGGAGTGATCATGGATTGGTGATTTATTGTGTAGAGGTAACTCTGCTGATGATTAATTAATGGTGGAGGGCCCAAGGCACTTAGACCTATCGGCCCATTGTACCAACTCTGCTGATACCCTCTTCCAAAAGTACTAAATCAATTTATGGTGGTTTTCTATACCCATGAAAACACTTCTGAGGTATATAGTTTTACTATACACAAATTTACAATTAGGTATGAACCATGTTTGCGGTTCATACCTAATTCTGTTAACTAGTGAACTTAGATTGCTTCTTAAAATTTGTGAGATGAGCTATAGCTAATTAGGGTTCTGGACTTAACCCTCAAACATTATCATAATATAAACTTAGGAGGAATTATGGTAATACCTTTATGATATAGGCTGCAGTTAACAATGAAATTAGTACTATGTATAAATACCTACTTAATGAAAATGGTTTTTAAACAAAAAAAGCATGTTGGAATAGAATCTACCATTTACTTGGGGCAATAAATACTTACTCTCAATAATGAATATCTATTGCATTTTTCCTTGACAAGCAATAGGGCTGCTTCTTTGATTCCAGTGTCTCTGGGGAACATTAACATTGGTTCTGATATTTCTCCACTACAGTCCACCTTTAGCTGTTAAAATAATAAAGAGTTGAAAATGCTATTAATTTATCAAAGTAAGAGATATTATGGAAAACTGACCTATGCAAATCAAAATGGAACCTATCTGTGAGCCAGTCATAGATAATATGCATATTTTACATTTCCTTAAAAAAATCACACCAGACAAATCCAACTTTTGCATCCAATATATTGTTTCAAGCGACAGGTAAATTGTTAATGGGCATAGAGATAAAAGTACATACATTTCTCCATAATTTTTACCAGACTAATCAGTAGGTTTTTATTGAATAAAGTTTGGGGAAATAATTTTTAGATTGTTTCATGCCATTTTTATGGCTCTGAAATGCATCCATAAATAAAAAAAAATGGTGGATTATGTTCCTCCAATTCTCATGATACAAGAATAATGTATGATCTTGTATTTTCCAGGCAAATAATCTGGGTGAAGTTCTCTTGGGTTTCGCACCGGGTAGTATCTCCATTTCTTCCTCCAACGTTTCGACGAGCGACTCGCCCATCGT
>LYUA01000572.1:436397-449679 GCA_002093875.1 Calopteryx splendens | reverse complement strand
AAGAAAGGATATAGCACTTTTCCACAAAATAAAGTTTTATTGTACAATGCGAGTTTCAACTCATAGAGCCAATCAGGTACAAGACATGGAGACCAGAAAATTACACGAATATATAGCAATAGGGAGAAGGGGGGAGGGGGAGAAAAAAAGGGGGAGGTGGAAGGGGGTGTTGAAAAATACGGAGAGGCAGGAAGATGCACACTGCAGGTAGAAGGGATGCAGTGTGCATCTTCCTCTCACACCCCCAGCCTCTTTTGCAACCATCTTCCTCCTCCTGCCATATATTATAATATACATATATTATTATAATATACAGTTCGTGTGTACATTATAATAATGCACACACCCATGGCCCCAGTTAGTGGTCAAAGTATGGCAGTTATTCTGAGTTAGAACTAGTTGGAGAAGCCTCCATTAACTGTGGAATATCTGGGAAGTATGGTTAATAACATATGAAAAAAAATGATTTGTACCCATGCTCATATTTGAACCTGGGACTCTCTGATCAGAAGCCAAATATTCTACCCACTAGGCTATCACAGTCTTATAAAGTTATCATGCAATTCATTTCGATGAGCACATGAACTTGTGGGCCAATTTGTTGGCCATCTTTAATGATGCTGATGGTTTTTATTGTCTTGATGTATGTAGTTAAATTATGCTTATGCAGATAGTTTGAATATAGTTTTAATTGTTACTTTTCTCTATTTCATTCTTATATAAAGCTATTATGAAATAATTATATTGAGAGTGAAAACAAAAATAATGTTTTGTATTAATGAATTTTTTTGAAAGCCTGTATTTTCTTCGAAAATGTGTGGCATCATTCAGATTTATCCTCTAATATTATAATGAAAAAAAAATGGTTAAGGTATATTCAGTCTATTAAAGGAATTCATTTTAAGATTTCTGAGCAAGCCTAAGGGAGAGGTGTTACATTTAATGTGCACAACTAGTTATTAGATCTAATTCTAGAGAGTTTTAAAACATCATATTCCAGAAGGGCATTCCATAAATGGTTGTGTGGCACTCCCAACTGAAGCAGTTATGGTACTCAAATCATTTACAATCTGTAATCGTACAGAGCATGCATACTTGAATGAATGTAAATAAAGGATAAATTATTTATGCATAAATGAATGATTGCGTTTGGTAGGTACCTACCAAGAAGTTCAACTGTGGCTTTAAAAACACTTGATAATGTGATATTTATTTTGGTTATTGGCTTATACTTACGGCATTCATATGTTCCAGGTGGAGCTCAATTTTCCTTTGTGCTTGGCGAAGTAAATCTCTTCCTTCTGCATGGTGTGGAGTGACTTTGAAGAGACGCCCAAGTAAAAGTGGATATTTAGTCACTCTTTGGACGGGAACCTGTTGAGGTAATTAGAAGTTTAAGTTTTCTCTTCACAGTAATGAGGAGAATGCAACATCAAGGAAGAAAGTATAAAATTTCTCAAGTACAGTTGTAGTTTTTTAAATTCCAAAACATTCTTCCCCTTTTCATTCTACATCCTCCAATGTAATACTCAACTAATCAGTATGGGCAGAATTACCAAAAAAAAGTAATCCAACTCAATTACAATTACATTCAGAAAATTGTAATTGATTACAAGTGTCAATAACTTTTTTGTCAACCTATAATTGATCACAATAATAAATTTTTATTAATTTTTTCCAAACTTTTTGCTCATAGTTAATGCCAAAGAATCACATTTCTTCATCTACTTTAAAATTGGTTTCAACAGAATGTTATGAATATTTGGCAAAACTCTTGCACACTTAGCATTAAAATAGGACTTGACCTAAGGAACTGACCTAAGGCAGACTAGGGAGTTCTACAGAATTTCTAGAGTAGGTACCTAATCCTCTGGTGCAAGTTTGTTCATGAATTCAAATTAGGTGCCTACCTAAATAGGTATAAAATTCCAATTATGCTGCTGACATAACATTAATAAACTAGATCTCCTTCCAGCTAGTTTTGAAAAGCTAAGCGTTAAACTTCATTTAAAATAGTAGATTCGAGCTCCTGATTTAGGGAATCATTACCAGGAACAATGATGTAGATATGAGATTGATTGGAAATTTATTATTGGAATTGAAAAAATAAGTGAATATAGACTCCATGAAATAAACAAGGAAGCTGAGACATTCTTGCCTTCTGGAATAGATATGAATGAACTAGTTTGACTTTATTTAGTGTTCCTACATTCATTAATATTATTTCACTTACCATGAGGAAAGAGTTGAGGTTCATTCTTCTTAGTACAGCATTTTCCATCTGTGAAACTCTAAGGAACACCCTGAGCAACTCTTTCTCCTTTTCCAGATTAGAGAGTAGGAGTGAGGCAGCACCCTATGAGATTCAAAAGAAAAGCGTGTATTAATTATTTAAAAAATGTTGATATTACATAGCAGTGGCAAACTTGATTCTAGTAGGAGTTGCATATCATATATTCTCCCCCTGATTAATACCGGCATTTTGGTGGCTAAAATTGCAGTTTCCAAGTTAGTTTCACAATACTTTAAGTAGAGTAATAAAATATACCACTCCCTGACCTATTTCTGTTTCTTTATTTTCTCCTTATAAATGATTCTTAATGAGTATGTGGATGCTGATCCATGCACTCAACGGTAATCCACCACTTTTACATACACCAGTGTAACATGCCTTCATATATAAGATCTGCATTCTGTAAAAATGGGAGCGTTAGCAGTGTTTTGTTTTTATATTTTGTATAGGTATGCGGTAGGTGTAAAACAAATAACTCAAAGGCTTAGGGAATGTACAAATTGTGCCTGGTTCACTTAAATGGGTGTTAACGCTACCCAGTGCCACCATGCTGTAGCATGAATTAATTTTTATTGTTCCACAGGCATCAGATAAAGAATTGAATAACCCTGGTAAATATTCTAATATATAAACAATTGACATGACATTTCCAAGATTTGAACCCCAATCACTGAATATAATTTGGAAGAATATTTTTGCATATAATTGTTCTTTTATAAATTTAATTGAATGAATGTGGTGGAATATGAGTATATGGTGTGATAGAAGGTAGGTTATCAATTTTTGACTGCAGAGTGGAAGAAATTAATAATTTCTGATTGATATTGTCTCAATTACAGTTTCTTTAAAATATTAATTTTATGACAAAAATCAATTACTTTTTAAAAGGCATGTTGATTTCAATTACAAATAGAGAAGCCAATTGTTATTGAAATTCTCAAAATGTAATGGCATGAAACACTCACTCCATCTTATTTTTTATTAGGTTAAAAGAGTTTGACTATTCTTAAGATTTTTTTATCTACTAGATTCTGGATTATGTTATTTTAAAGTTCAACGAATGAATTAATTTGTTAATGAATTATGGGGATAAAATATAGTTGCATATCAAGGTAAAGTGGATCAAATGAATAATTAAAATAATTATAATTTTATCGGAATGAGTATCTAGTTAGAGTGATTGAGGATAAAATAAAATAGGTAAAATTTTATAAATTAATGTTAAATAAATTTAAATTCATTTATTTGACATTAATTAACGGTCGTTTTTGAACCAATGACTGCCAATTAAAGCTCATGTGAAGTATTTCTTACCAATAATTCAATTACTTTAGCAAACTTATGGTTAGCACTGGAAATAATAATAGTTTATTAAATAAAATTTTCGATGAATCTAAGGACTTATTTCATAGACACTAAAAAAATAAAATCTCGTCTCAAGACATTTTACGTAGTGAACGCTACTGGTTCAGCGTACTCACCTGGCGTGTGCAATATGACTGGAACGCGTGCAGCATGGTCGGTGCCGCATCGAGAAACACTTTCCCCACATTGACAGTGAGGAGGTCCTCGTCTCCGTTCTCCACGGCGATTTCCAAAGCATCCTTAAGTCTCGCGACGAGCACGGAACTCGCCGTCGCCAGCTCCTCCGTGTTGAGGAATATGCCGGCAAGCTGCTCGACGGATAGTAGGCCGGCCACTCTCATGGGCCTCTCGAACTCTTCCAGGAGAATCCTGAGGTCGCGGCCGTACTTAGCCTCCGTCTCCACGATCTCGGAAATGATCTCCCGCCTCTCAGACCTCCTCTTCCCACACTTTCGGCACACCAGCGGTGCGAACATGAGTCCCCTGGCGAAGTAAAAGATGAGAGGATTTTTGTTTCGCGTAACGTGATGCGAAGAACATCTCAAAAGCAGGAGAATTAAAGTCAAAAGGTGTAGTTGAATAATCATTTTAATCAATAACTCGAGGGTTAGTCTGAAACGTACTCCCTCATAAGTATATTGTATGCGTTGTGTTATGTCCTCAAGCGTGAGAAACTCACATTACTCAGTTTTTCCCTGTGCCGCAAATGGTAACCCTGGGAATCTGGTGGTGTCATCTGTACGTGAACTTGATACCCTCCGGTCAGCTTCCTAAAGTTCTGCCACTTAGAAACTATTCCTGTTTGCTAAGTTGGCGGCGTAAAAATTCGAGGAGGTTGTGTCCCAGAATGCTCGTCACTAATTTAGTGTAGTATCAGTTACAGGAAACATTAGAAGATCAGTGATAATAGCATGTACAATATTTTGCAGAAAAACGCAAATTAACGATACATGAAAAGGAAAGACGTACGTCTGGGGTTGATTGTGGAATCTATGTAACTGCTTTCACAGATCGTTAGGTTACTGCTGACGGTCACCAGGTTTGCTTTATGGTTTGCCACCCCTCTTTGATAGGACAATCTTATATATTTTGTTTACCCAAGGACCATGTAATGAGTGTTAATTATAAATCCAGGATAGAGATCTCCCAGGTTAGGCTACCTAAGCGTGAGCTAAATTGAGAGATCAAACAATTTTCGCTAAAGCGGGAAGGAAAACATGACGACAGAAGAAAACCTTATAACCTCTTATCAACTGTTTTCAACAGAACGTAGGTTCAGCGGAGTTTTCAGTTAGTAAACAGACTGTCATTCTCGCAGAAACTATGGTATGAATTATCAGACGATCAATATCATAAATAAGTATAAAGTTACGCGGTAACATTTAAGTGTTATCGGTTCAAATACCATCAGACCAAATCTTTGAACGTATGTTCATTTTTCTCATAACAGTCTAATGCATTTCTCTCCTCGGGGATAGAATAATGAACTATTGACTTGGGTTTTTCTGTGTCTTGCGCTGCCTGAAGCGGAATTCGAAATTGCTTCCTTCTGGTTATCCAGCGAGCGCTTAACTCACAGGACAAGCGAGTTCGTGTAGAAGGTTTTAAACACCCTCCCCGGGCGACTTTGGAGCCCTTTTTTTTATCGAAGCGTCTAGCAAGCGAATTCTAGCATATTTTTAGAGAGCAAATCACAGTCCTTACCGGAGTGTGGGTTTAATAGGTGGGAGTTGCCTTCACCTAGTACCCTTGGGTCTCTAATCTTTGGTACCTACTAAGCCCTCCGACATTTGAGATGAACACACTCAAGAGTAGGGGTGCCAATTCCTTTTCCTCTACCTCCTGGGGGATCATAGAAAGTTTTGGTACCAAGAAAATTATACAGCTTAGGTTTAAACTGGGATTGTCGAGACATCGTTTGGATTTCAACCCTGGTCTCTGATCACAAGTCGGATACTATGCACTAGGCTACCGCGATGTGTTCATAAATAGCAACAGGCGAAGTAATGGGAACGTGATTTTAATTCACAAGGTTTAAAAAATCTCCTCAAGCAAAATTCGACAAGGAATTATGTCTCTCGCTTAAAGGTCGATTACGTTATGCACATTCATAAGGGCTGATACCTACATGGCGACGAATTTAAGTTACAGTTTTGAAATTAATTTCTAAAGTTGATCACCAATTGTCAGAGTATCTCAGATTTGTACGGGAAACAGCCCATTATGTAACCAAACCCACCGGGCTACCACGTCAAATAATATTTTGGAAACTTATGTCCAATTCACTCGCGGGCTTATGGCCTCTCACGGGTCGCCTTCTCAACACCTCCGCCCCGCACTCGGTCGTCGCGCTGGACCCACTCACCCGTCCGTGACCTGCGTCTCCACCGGCTGGTCGCAGTCCTCGCACAGATGTCTCTCCGCCCCATTGGTCCCCCCCGCGACTCCATCGTCGACGTCCGCGGGTGACAGCCGGCCGCCCCTCTCTCCCGAACCCTTTCCCGAGTCCTCCTCCTCCTCCACCGCCAGGACCACGGCTCGTCCCGCGGCCCTGCCCCCTCGCCCAACCACGCCGCCGCCAGAAGACGAGCACGAGGAATGGGTGGAGGCCGCGGAGGAGGACGAAGACGAGAGGGTGGAGGCTGAGGAGGAGGCATCCAAGGAGGTGGTCGGACCCCCAGTGGCAACTACGACGCCACCGACCCCGAAGGTCCCCACTCCCCCTGCCCCCTTTGGCTGCTGCTTATGGTGTTGTTGATGCTGCCACCTGCTGCGGCTCGACTTGCTCGTCTCGGATCCGACGCCGGAGTCGTTGCGCTCTATTTCAGCCGAGCTCCGTCTCTGGAAAAGACAAAAGACGCGCGTTCGTTCGCGGTAGATTGACTTCGCAATAAAAGTCGTGGTTTTGGCCTCGGGTGTGAACCTTGCCAACGTATAGTTCCGGTTTAACTTTCAATAAGAAGTGTCGGTCCAATTAACTCGCGAGGCAGTTTGTTTTCTCGAGCGAGTAGCTAATAATACGCGGTAAGATTACACCGATGATAACAGTGAACTCTCCCAGTACTGCGAGCAATGACCCTATATCCTGAAGAATGTCCACTCTGTTGTTAAGAAATGCCAAAGGTATTAACAAAAGGTTCCTAATGACTTTTATTGCTCTTAGAAAAATAGGCGTAACCGGCGTAACCAAGATTCAGTCTTCTATACTTACGTGGGCAAAAATAGTGGGGTCCTAAGTGCAGCAAACACCAACACGTTTATGCACGGGGGATCATTGGGAAGGCAACTAATAAGCGTTACTCAAATGTATTCCACGTTTTCTGAATCAATGAATATTGCAATTCAGAATTGAAAATTATAAGGATTTAAGTTCTGACCACAGAGCATTGAAACGTGGTGTAAGCTTAAAATAAATTAAAATTCTCTTTCCGAAGGTTGACTAATTCCTTTCTTGTATTTATTTTGTCCAAAGCAAGTAGGTATAATACTCGTAAAACATTTTCATTTGGCTTTACCTAATACTAATGACTATATTAGCAGGCAGTAATGACTCTTAGACTCAAAATCAAGATTTTATCTAATTTCAGAAACTTATATTTATATGTAATAAATTAGAATGCGTTTTATTATTTAAGTTTAAAAATCAAATTTAAAACAAATTTTTACACAGCCACACTTGCATGCGTAAATATAAAATCAACAAAATATCAAAAACATGGTACAATATATTTTCCGCCCACACGTTGAATACATTTTTTTCAGTTATATTTTGCCTATATTATTCATTACTCCGTTCACTTTGAATTCTTTTTCTACCAAAAAAGATGTCAACAGTTTCTTTTACCTATTCTATCGATAGCCTCGCTCTAAATAATTTTCTCTCTAAGGCACCTATTTTATTGTGATAATTAATTTCCATAATGTGTCACCGATTATTAGTGATTGCTTTCTTAGTCCAGAACATATTTAATGCGATTAAATACGTGGGTGTTGTTCTTGCCTCCAGATGTGAGAAAATATGGACTACAAATGTGAATAACTATCACTAGAGGAAATATAAAATTTTGAATTCCTTATTTTTTTTACCTGCAATCAGGGCATATTATTGAATTTTTACCGTAGTTTCAAACTCACCTTGTCTTGCGGCGTAGCGGAGTGCAGGGAGGCGAGGGGCGATGGGGTTGCTCTGCTGTCCTCGCTCGAGTCGCTCAAGTGCGACGCCCTACAGCCGACGTTCCGCAGCGACAGAGGAATGACCAGATCCTCCTCGTCATCTTCCTCTTCCTCCTCAAAGTCGTCCTCGAGCAGGTCCTCCTCCAAACCGAGGGAATCGAACTCCGAGTCGAGCGGGATCCCCCGGGCCCTGGCTCCGACCAGGTAGCTCAGGATGTCATACTTGGACGCGCCCTCGAAGATGGACTTCTCCTCACCCTTGTCCCCACCGATCTCCTCGTAGATAGGCTCGCTGACCGACTCGTAGTGGTCATCCTCCTCGTCCTCCTCGACCTCGTCGTCTGCCGCCTCGTCCTCGTCGCCCGTTGAAATCTCCCGCGCGTTCCTCGCCTCTTGTGGCTTAGGCGCCGCACTCTTCTGCGCTGCTGAGGGAGCGTCCCCTCCCTCCTCAGCGCGAGCGTCGTCCTTTTCGTTAGGCACTTTGGGCAACATCCGTGGGCCATCGTCTGCCAGGAGGACCGTTTCCGGGGCGATTTCCTCCTCGGTCGTGTCCTTCTCCTGGCCGCTCCCCGGCCTGCTCCCGCCATCTTCGTCGTCTTTTCCGCACACATGCGGAACCAGATTCCTCCGGACCGCCTCGACGGGGTCAATCATTAGGCACTCCTGGTTGGAGGGCAGGGTGGGAGGGGAACTCCGCTCCTTCACCGCGTCCATCTCCCCTCCCTCCGTCTTCTCCTCCTCATCCCCACCAAATGGAGTTTCGTATATCCCTTCTTCCTCCCTTGCCACATAAACGTCACAAGTGGGTATCACCCCTCCTGCAACACTTATGGTCAGTGTGTTATCGTCCCTTCGGTTTATGACCTGTGGCTGTTCCATTCCAATCATTATAGAGGTCTTTCTGGGAATCTGTTCCACGCGGACCCTCAATTTGAGATCCTCGTCGTGGCTTTTGGGGGATGGAGGGGAGTCTTCGCCGGCTTCCTGGCACGCCCCAAGGGTCACCACGGTGCGGCTCACCTTCCTCGTCCTGCCACCCTCCTTCTCGCCCTCTTCTCCACCTTCATTTTCAGACTCCTTCTGGTTCGCGAGGGGCGTGGACTCTCTAGAAACCACGGTGACGGCGATCGAATCCTCCCGCCCGGAAGGTGGGGACCACGAGAACGGCCTGGAATTTTTTCGGTCGGCCTCAGTGGGGGAAGGCTGCCCTTGACGGCTCTGACCCCCGGCCAGGCGACTGCTCCACCTCCTGCCCTCGCCGTTGATCCTCTTGATCTCGTCTGGCGTGAAGGGGAATATCTGGCGCGGTGGGGCGAGGGGGCGCGGGCGCCTCTGGGATCGGGGCTCGTCGTGGCCCGGGGGAGCTCCCTCGTCTTCCGCCTCCTCCGCCCTGGGTGTCACCGGGGGTGGAGACGATGGGGAGGGCAAGGAGGGAGGGGACGCCGGGGGAGGGGGAGGCGGTGGCTCCCGGGGCCTCGGGGGTGGGCTAAGCATGCGCTGCCGGATCTGCTGTGGATGCTGATGTTGCTTCTGGTTGGCGAGGGGGGAATTTGGCGGGAATGCCCTCCTCGCCTCCGGACGGTGAACTTTCAGTCTCAGCCGCATGGTGTCGTTGAAGAGAGAGGCGCCCGCTCTGGCGGCCCCTCCGCAATCCACTCCCGCCCCTCCACCGCCGATGCCTTCCCGTGACCTTCCCGGATCGGGTCGCTCGTCCAAGCTGTGCCGGAGGGCATTGGTCCTGCAGAGGTCTGCTGCTGGAAGGAGGGAGGAGATGGGATGCCATGAGTGAAAAAGTTCACTCGCAGACCGCAATAAAAATACCGTAAAAGTTCTTTATTGTGCTTATGGCACGCAAGGTGGGACTCGCCGAACGGAGGGACGGAGATGATAAAATCTAACTTAGTCCCTCGATTTAGTTTAGCCAGGTCTCTAAATCTTCGGTTTATCTCCCGCGGGACATTTTTCTTATTTTGCGACCAGGCGAAATGAATCGCGAAAAAAATTGCGGTGCTGCGTTGGGGCATCTTTCTTTTCGACTGTAAAATAAGATAACTTTTTCCTCTCATTAAGTGTGTTAAAATTGTTACTCATGCGCGCTTAGAGCGCAGTTTTAACTAATACGGAATAAATGCTTTTACTAAGCTGTGAAATAATTTATGTTTGAACCAAACGACTTCATCAATCACTCTTATATATTGTTTTTAATTGAGCACGTCCAAAAATACCAGCGGCATTAAATCTTCTTTAATTATTTTATAGGTATTTGTTATCATAATGGATTGCATAGTTACATAAATGTTTTAAGTCCTCATCAGATTGCCTACGTGGGATTATATGAGGGTGTTTTTACTCATTTTCTCATAAATAGGATCCGTCAATAGGGTAAATATTCTTAAGAGGGACTTGATGCACAATATAATGTAGATTCCGAAAATGGAAAAATACTTAACATGCAATTCTATTTATAGTGAAATTAGTGTCATGTTAGCCGGAGCTCAAGAGTGTACATTGCTTAGTCTCAGGGCCCATCAAACACCTATCTATGCCGGTAGTCCACCGATAAATTACGGGTTTATTGTAAGAGTGAGTCGTAGATATCTTAATTTTGGTTTTAGGTAATCTACTGAGGAGAGGTAAATTTTTCTTGGGCTCTGAAAACTAGGTATTGCATATCGTCGTGATCTTTCTAATAACCTAGCACTTTTAAAGTACTGCGAAGCATAATTAACTCTACCTCACACAATACCATTATTTAGCTTCCTATTTTTTTCTATTCAGAATTTATAAAATGTCTTTCTTTTTTTCCGTCTACATCGCTTACCTAAGATTTTACCTCTATCACGGCCATCAGCATCCTAATTACCTCCGAATATTTCCTCCATAAACTTTATTTCTCAGCTTCGAATTATCACAATTATACAATGAGCAATAAAGGTGTGCATTAAATTAAATAGACGTATAAAATAATTTTCTTATTCAACTTCGCAGATATATATTTTTAATCATTAAATTTGTAAAAACTGGTAGAGAGGCTGAGACTGCACCTGTCCATCTAAAACTCCCCCGTTGCACTGATGCGGGCGGAGGAGTCTCTCATGTGCAAACACATTTTGAAATGATCCCAAGAATACCAAATTTGGGTTTTGTTTCTTGAAATCTTCTTCACGCGAAGAAATACCGAGGATGATAAAGATATTCTCAACTGCATTTTAGGTTTAATAAGATTCATACTTATTTTGTTACTCTCTTATTATTACGGGTATTGTCTCTCTGAAATGTTTAAATGCTTTCGGAAGGGAACTCATTTTAAAAATCGGTAAGTTGGGATAAGAGAAAGGTTATTCCTGTATTCATCTAAAAAATGAGACGAAAACAGGCTACAGTTAAGATATTTAGTTATTTCAGTGAATTGGTGAATATTGAAGCGTGAAAAAAATGAGAGAAAAAACTATTGAGTATCTTATGTCAAACTACATCATAACCACTAGTTGTATCCTCCATTCTCGTAATTCTTGCAAGAGAATTGAGCTTGAGGATTCTCCGCCCCAAAGCCGTGTTAACTGGGGCGTTTTGGCAGGTCCCTACATCACGTGACGACCTCAAATCTCTCACCCCGTAATTTACTCAACACGGGCCACGAAACGCCCTCCCCACAAACAGATTCCCTTGCCCGGGGCGTTGGTGGTGCCTCTAACTGTGAGAATATATCCACATCTACGATATAAGGCACCCTTCCGTCAAAATGAAACGTTGTCCTATTTTAGGGTCTATAATTGTGTAGGGATTTTCCCAAACCAATTTTTTTTGTTCTCAGTAAATTGGATAGTTTACATTAGGGTATGCTTTTTCATAGAAACTTTCTCACTTTTTATGAGGCCGTTACATTCTCAATACTCCTCTCTTATTATTTAATGCGAGAATCATACGGGTAAAAGAAAACTTTAACATTGAAATGGATGTGAACAACTAGCGAACAATATAAAAGATTATTACAGCCTAAGAATTAACAACTTTAGTGACGCTAAGTACATGTTTTAATATTAGGTTGCATTTTATTGGTTTGAGTACTTATTTCGAATTTTTCTAATGATCCCGAGACATTGGTCAATTCCTCGATTACCAGGAGGGGTATTTTAAAATATATTTTCTTCCACTACAGCGCTGAGCTACTGCAGACTGTATCTCCAGCGACTGCTAGTGTTATGGAAAAGTAACTTTTATTTAGTAATTAAATGTTTCGTACGGTGAATAATTTTACAAATCAAACGCATTCTAATAATCCCATTGAATTTGTTTTGTGAAAATTTCGAAAGAGGAAAGGAAATAGAACAGAATTGAATGCTATTAATGTTCGGCACTTAAGGTTTTGCAAATATGGCAAGGGAGTTGGAAGCCAATATTAATAGTATTATATTACTAAGATATTACTATGCTTTGAAGCGCTGTGGAATGTAGCATGTGCCATTTTATTTTAATGGAATTTCATAAATTACAACCCGCCACCGTAACGTATGAGCATGTCAGTCATTATGGAAGTTAGTGGATCAAATAGAAAGGGAAGAAGTCAAAAAGATATTTTCTGCAACTATAGTCAAACTCTACGTACGGTGATTTAAGGTAACAGTTTTGAACAGAATATTCTTGTCATTATACTGTTGTAAAATATAACCCCTAAAAAGACTTATCATTGAATACATTAACCTTGGATATTAAGTAAATGTTATAAGGCTCTTACCATTTATATTCTCCTCTGGTATTTTGATATCCAGTTTGGGAAGCGACGAAAATTTAGGAGTCGCGTACCCATTGTCACTGCCTTCTTCGTCGGTCGTTGAAATCACTTCGTGGTAGTCTTGTTTGGGCGTGGGGGGTCTGTCGAAGGTGGGCGTCGCTACGACCGGCGCATCCTCCCTTAGGGCCTCGGAAGATTTCCCAAATGGGAGGAGAGACACCACCTCGTAGGCCAGGTCGTGGCTGTCCGCGTTCTCTGGCTCCTCCATGCTTTCGCTCCCCGGCTTCTCCCCGGCCTCATTCGGGGGCGCATTTCCCTCTTCCGACTTCTCCGCGTCTTCGAACGCGAACCGTACGCCTTCTTCCACCACATTTAGGGGGGACGGCTTGGGCACGCCATCACCAACCTCCTCCGCTCCCTCCTCTTCCATCTGAAGCGTCATCACGTCGTGGGTTGCTTTAAACTGCACCTGCTTCTTGCTTGTCTCCTTCCTTACCTTTCGGCATTCATCATAGGTCGGGAACCTTGGGGTTTGTGGGGGCTGAGACTCCGAGGATCCGGGGGATGCGGAGGAACTCTGGAAGTCGGATCCCGAGCAAATACTGGTCGCGTTGGCAGCGATGGTTGTCTTCTTTAGAATGGACTTGATGGCAGACGGGGGCATGAGGGCCGGGGACCTATTGGGTGGAGGAGGTGGTGGCATTGGGGGCGGAGGAGGT
>LYUA01000572.1:413528-432343 GCA_002093875.1 Calopteryx splendens | reverse complement strand
GGGCGGAACTGGGGCAAAGGTGTTACACTCGAAGGGACACAATCGAGGGAAACCCATTTCGAGCCATCCGGCAACGAGGAACCGTGATGGACCAAATGGAAATTAGTGGCCGACTCGGGTGGAATGAAAGGCCCTTTGGGCGTCGCTAAGGCGCGTTCCCTTTGCATATTTAACCCTCAGAATAGGGTTAGAGGCACGGGGGAGTAGTATCGGAATACGGCTTTAGATCTAGCGTGTGTCGTTGCCGCGAGCGGCACATGTTCAGAGGATATCGGAATTNCAAGTATGGGGCTACCAGTCTTTCCAGTAGTTTGCTTAAGTTTGATAGGAGAGAGAGTGGTTGGCTTTAGATCTAGGTTTTTTTGCGGGGCATCTGGTGTCAGCCTCAAGTGGTGGTGGCGAAGCATTCGGGCCGGGTCAAGCTCGTGAGATTGTCCCATCAGTTCTCTTGCAACGCAACGTGGCCGCATGCGATCACCTCCATTACCGGCTGTAATAGTATATAGACAGTACGGGGTGCTCTTTTTCTTTGTAAATTACTGCGCAGTCTATACATGTAATATCAATAGTAATGCCATACGATATGGAATAGAGGAGGATAAGATAGAAAAAATATACTTAAGTTATACAATAGCGATCTTATTGATCTAAGTTTCACCTTATGTATTACAGAAGCATACGTACATAATGCAGAGCCCTTCCCTGAGATGAATGATAAGAAATTATTTTAGCCGTAATTTAGATAGGTAAGTGTGAAACATACACAGAAACTCTACTGTATGTGCATAGAAGTGAATAGTTTTCTTGAAGAATTGTAACAGAAGTGGCTATATTGTGACTCACGCAAACGTCCGAAGAATGCTTAATAGCTATATTGAAATATAAGTGTAGAAACTTTAATTTCAACTCTGATATGAAGTTTGTAACCTGCAAAGACTACGTCATTTAAAACTGCTGGCATTCATAATTAAATACATACTTCCATTATTGAGGGCTACAGAAATATGTCGTTCACCAGTATAACTCCGTGAATCGCTTTTATATCCTAATGATAAGTTCTTCTTTGTGTGGAATCTTGTGGTCTCAATAAATATTTGAATATAGATTTTTTAAGTTTGTCCCGCAGCACGTTTTGATGATGTCTAGAATATAAATGGGATGAATAATAATTATAAATCAGTGTAATTACCTACTAACCAACCAAGTAGGCCGAGGTTATTTTCGCAAGTATTAAGTTTGAAATACGGTTTTAGTGCATTTTCAATGGTAATTTTTTAACCGAGTAGATCCAAAAATGAATAAGGCATATCGCATTTGTTCTTAAACGGCTGTGAAAGGTGAAATCACCTTAGGAAATATAGCACACGCTGGGTTTGGAGGTGAATATCGAGCATCAAGTGAATAAAGTAAGGTACAAGGAGGTACTGAAGAGTGAAAATGAGGAAAGAATACTCATCCACTTAATCAGCAAACGGAAATAACTGAGTAGGTCATACACTAAAAAGGAAGTGCTGATAGAGGGTCCATTCGAGGTAAGACAGGAAGGAGAAGGGTGAACATGATAGATAGCTTGAAGAATGGATACAAATACGGAGGGATGAAGAGAGGGAAGAGGATAGTGATAACTGTAGAAGCAAAGGCGCCTACTAGTAGGACACGCGCAAGCATATGATGATGATCGCTTGAGAGGCCTCAAAATCTTTCTTGAGAACCCCCTACTCCATAATTTGACTACTGAGTAAAACCTCTGAAGCTTAAGGAGGGTAATCTTGTGGTTGCCTACTCTACCTCATGCGTTATTTTTAGTTATTGTAATGCGGACCGATTTAACGCCCATTATTTCTTCATTGGGGTATAATTCGCCCACTCACGATGCTGGAATATTTCAACGTAAACACCTCCAATTCTATAATTCTCTCGATCAGTTATGCATTATCGACATAAACGAAAATGAGGTCACGAAGCAACTTGGGAAAAATTTCGACCAAAACTCGTTCGCATTAACTCTTGGAATAATGTGCAAATCGATCGAGGAGCGCGAAAATTTGCAACTTGGTAAAAAGTTCGAACGTGATAAATATTTCGCTCCTTTCCTGAAACTTACTCCGCATGTATTTCTTTTGCCGTCAACCACTCATTGAACTTCGTCAAAATTTCTCCCATTATACTATCGGGGTCGAATCAAGGAGCCGTAATCACCCTCACTCAATATATGCCGTACGCGAAGAATCATGAACGTGATATTGTGTACTAGGAATAAGGTATTGGATTCTTAGATCCTGTCACTCCAATTTTACTCCATACTTAAAACGTACGCTAAGATGCTTAAAATGCGCGCTTCGCCGAGTTGGTGAATCGCTTGAATTTCCTATTGATGAACAAAAATGGCACCTAGAAGGTCACGCCGCATAGTTCCTATCGCGCAAAAGAGACCAGGTTGTTTCCCCGTGACTTGAGGACCTTTTCCGACGTAAAATGTCTTTACGAAGGCGTTGCTGCGCGACGAACTTTCGAAATGCCAACACGGCAATCACGCTTTGGGCTTGGATGTGGAGAGGCGCTCCACTCCCCGTCATTGAGTGGGAATTTTCGCTCTGAAATGGCGTGGGAGCATTCCTTTGAAAGGCGGTCCATACTTTGTCAAAACGTCCTCCCACACTTTTCGATAACTGAGGCTTTGAAGTGCAAATATAGGACTTCCCCATCCGTAGAAGGGTCCATCAATAGGGGTTAACCTAAAACATAAAAGGGGCAGTATAGTTTTTTCTTGACTATTTGATTATTGTGTCGGCTATGATTCAAGCAGTTTTTCTATATGCATCACTGTTTAGAAATGCACATTCTCAATGCGCGACTAGTGCGGTTTCTGGGGAACGACAACTACTATCTCTACTTGAGTTTATATATATTTTGCCTAAACTGTTTAGGTAGTAGACACCCTATCCTTGTTTTTCTCTTCGCCCCCATTTATAATCTCCAAAATAAAATCTTAATAATGTAAACATTTATTTCATGACCTAACATGAGATATGATCTAAATGTAACAATACACTGAAAGATTATAATCTGGTAAACTTAACACTATGAGACGAGACTTCGTGGAACTTATGAACTTTTTCATTATGATTATAATCTGGTTGAAGTGAATAACACCCATATTTCAAATTACGACTTATCTCTATGTTGAAATATGGTGTAGATTTTATGCCTTATTTTAGAGCTATCAGAATATTAAATATTTAAGTCTCTGTACATTATTAAACAACAATGTTCTCCGAAGGTAATGAAGATCTCCGAAGATAATCTTTGGAAGTGCCATGAATTTCATTTCCAAAACGATCGATTTCGACCCATAGTTATTTAGTCAGTTGCTATGAAATACATGACTGATCAAGGGGCCTGTGTTTGAAACTACAAACTAAGTCGCGTGGAACAATTAAGAATGGTTAAATGTATTTTGTGTATTTAAACCACTAGCAACAATGATATTCCTTCTCCGGGTCTGACGCCACTCCCTGGATTCGTACACCAAATCATTCCGATGGATATCAAACACAACCCCCTAGGGGCTGGTTACCAGACAGCTAAATCAGTTAAAAAATAAAGTGTTGAAACCAATCCAATCAGTATCATCCTTCTTGTTTTGCTCAGTAGGGTAGTCTGCCTGTTGTTAACTTCAGTAATGTCCGTGATATCAGTAAGCCATCTGTTTTATATTCTCGAAGTCATACTTTTTCTTCGCATTTATTTTCACCCTGGGATTTTCCCAATATCATTGTTTCACAAATGAAATCAAATTATGAAAATGGGTTGATTTTTTTTACACCACGCTTTAAATAGCCACCTAAAGTTGTAATCGGAGTCGCTTTAGTTTTGTGCGCTTGCACGTTATTTGGAAGGAATCTTGAACAGGATTCACTAACTAGTTTTTAATCCCATCCAAAGTCAGAACAAACACACATTTTTTCCGTGAAAAATGTCCCCGCGGAGAAGGTTTTGAATTTTATAGCTCTTTAATGCCCAAAAATATTTCGTAAGTGGGCCACTGAAAAAGGGTGTGAGTGTCCTTTTGTCGCAATGGCTGACTGGCTACATTGCCCGTCTTTTCACTGACTAAACTTCTTAATTGACTTTCAGTAATTCTCTCTGACTAAAGCGATGTCTTTTCAAGGCTAGCCCTTTAGAGCGTCCCATTTCTGGTGGATCTCAAAGTGATATTAATGAGTGTTCCGTTTTCATTTTGAAATGTGAAGTGTCACTGCGGTGCTTGCACACCTGTGCTGGGAATCATAATAGAAAGAGGATTTAACGCTAGAATGAAACTATAAATTTTGCAAAGCGGATGGTTGAAATTGATCCTAATTCCATTTCCCATCTAGCGCAATTGTACTTTTTTCCTCGAACAACGCATGATTACTGCAATTTTAAGTTACTTATTTTAAATCCAAACCCTTAAACACCCCTCACCAATGCTGCTTGCATACCCTGGCATTGGTCAAACGATTATCACTGCATGCCTTTTCATACAGGAAATAGTGAACGGTAGGTATCGTATAAGAAATTCTTCAGGGATTTAGGTCTTCGGAGATTCTCGTGAAGATTTAGATTAATTGTTTGGCAGAGACGAATTCCGTGTGAAACTTTCCAGTACCAAACGGAGATATTGGGTCATCGTAACTATGGTTACTGCTTATGGCTAGACGAAGTTTAGTTAGCAGTGGGATTCCTAACTTCGCCATTATTGGCGGTATCAATTGAAGTATCATCGAGCTTTAATGTTAAATTATGCCGTAGTAAGGTATTTTACGAAAAATTGTTCCGATGGGATAATAAATGTATGGAAATAATCATGAAAGATTAAAATTAAAAGAGGCTTCATAAGAGAATACCAATACCAATGGCCTATCTATGTGGTAGGGAAGTTAAGGTCGCATAGGAAGATTGGAGTCGACGGAAAGACATATTCAAGGAACACTCACTTCCAAAGAGCAGCCGAAAGTTCGATTAGCTACGCGAATAATCGTACTGAGAAAATGGGGGAAGTTTTTTCCTAAAATATTCGTCTATCTGTTCATGTATCTGACAAGCATTTGAAGGACCCTATACCATTAGAACTGTATGGGAACACAGTTTGTAGATATTTCTCTCTTACCTGTCCCTGTACTCCTGCAGGTAGAACTTGCTCTGTAACAAATCCACCGCCATCTCTCGTTCCCTCAGTTTGCGCTCCTCCTTCGAAGGCGTCACTCCACCCCCACCACCTCCAAGACGCAGCCTCTCTCCCCAGCTTTTCTTCGCCTTCTTGGCCTCAGCGGCGTCCACCTGAAACATGGAGAGAAGAACCGAAGGTCAATTACATGACATTTCCTCAGAAAGCCGTGGAGTCTTAATACCCGTAGCGACCTTACGGACGCAACAGTCAACGGTGGTGGTCGGTCGTCTTCTCACCATTCGTGAAAGGGCTTAAGGAGCGCCGTCAGGTAATGTCACCTGTCTGAATCGCAACGCAAGTCAAGACCTTGTCGAGGCTGAACGATAAACCATTGATAGTTAGTTGTCAAACCGAGAGACGGAATTAGCATTTTTTCCACAAATTACGAACATGTCAGGAGAAAATGAGAATGAAAAATTAAATTTCGATTAGTGGCATAAACGCTAGTCTAAAAATATTTAATTATTTTATCTTTTTATTAAGTTGTATATATATACGTAGTATTTTATTATTTCACTTTCATGGATTGCTACCCTGACTTCTTTTTGATTCCTCAGTATTTTGTAGACAGAGGTTCATTCCTTTATTTTACAGGTAAATTTGAAGAAATATTAAAATACAATCAGAGGGCATAAATATTATGAACTCAATTTGAATTGGAAATGACATGGTTACTGCCAGATAATAAAAGGAGAAGCAATTAAAGTTTACTTGTTCTTTTGCAAAGAAATGGTGCTTTACACTCTAATGGTTCAGAAACACTATGGATAGAAATTAAAGAACGGATTAGCTGGCTGTTGCGCTGACAGGCAGTGTAAACCATAACAACATCTGCAAATATCCATGCGTATGGATTTTAAAAACTTCTGCAGTAGTTTAAAGAGCGCGATTAGATTAGAATACAATCTTCACCGACTTTTCACATCAACCATTACACTATTTTTGGCAAATCAAAGGCTCGAAGGTGCATCCAAAATTTTCAGATGCGTTCACGCCGAAAGTAAAGCGCGGATTTTATTGCTATTATACACATATTGTCCGGTGATTGGAAGGGGTTTGAATGGGAGTAAAAGCGTCCAACGCCACCGGCCGGCGGTTCCCTCTCCGTACAGTGATGCTCGTGAAGTATAAAGAAGGATCCAATGAATATGACCTTGCATGCGTGCTGCAAGTTTACAGGCAGAAAGCTACGATAATTTTCGAAATCAGCGATTCTATAACTTCACCGAGAACGGCTTAGAACAATGATACGAAGACAACAGGGTATAGCAGGGTACCCGGGGTGCATTTTCCTAAGTTCAAGAATGCTGTTAGGCTGTCTATATTTCGATCTCGAGGACGTCGGCCTTCAGCAACGATATGTAGGTGTTGCTGGATTTGCCGCAGGGAGGATGGTCCAGAGCGGTTATATCCACTATTCTCATTGCCGCCGCCTGGAGTGAGAAGGCCCCTTAACGGGCAATCTCGCGCTCCTTATCGAGACGAAGCAGGGTATCTATGTCATTAAACACAGTCGGTATGGTTGACCCGAAACCACTACGTTGAGGAGACACTCCAAGATCTAACTGTCCTTTTCCTCCCATATCTCGTAGGCGATATGGAAAACCCGGCGAAGGAAAATTCCGAATGTAGACTACCCATCGTTTTGTAGAGGTCTTTAAAGTCATTGAGGTGTCACTTAATGTAGCTGAGCCTCTAAAGTGGTGTCGGAATCGCGAACAATTCAACAAGAGAAATATTCCACGCCTCAACTTATTCGGCATCAAGAGTAGTAAATTGCAGAACAAGGAACCAGAAATGAATTACTATTGTACAATTAAAAAAAAATTAAAGTACACAATCTGTTTTTGAATCTTTTAAATAGTTGCAATTTTATTTGCATGCTGTTTGCCAAGAAGAGAAATGCGTGGCAGGGGCATATGATTTTCACTATGAAAATAGCGATAAAAATACATTAAAATAAATTAATCCGGTAAAAGACGAAATTATGTGTGTTACGTCCGTCAAATATTAGAATATACTTCAATGCACATGTGCATACTTAATAAGATTTTTTTTCACAATATTCCCCTAAATGTTAATACATATGGTATCGCTCTATCGTACTTGGTCACATTTGTTTCTGTACCGTGTAAGTACACTGCCTGGCCCATCACTTGTGATATTTTCGGTGTAAGGGAATTAATTACTTTTCACAAGCTGATCTTGACTTAGAATGTTTCTGCATAATGCTTCAAATGTAGAAATTGCAAGATCAGAGAGAAAGGGGCAATAGTGACTATATTTAAATTTTAAAGTATTGCAAGAAAATTTGCGTGTAATAATGAAAACGCATGAGCCACTGGCAGATCTTAAGTCCAATAAAAATTTATTTAACCTTGAACTATGCAACGTTAAAAATGTGATACGTAGCTTATTTAATCCTTGTGGTTGCTTGCCAAATAAAATGTCAGGGCCTTTAAAAATCCTCGACTCCTCGGAGATATATTTTGCAAAATAATTTGTTTTCGTGCCGATCTCTTGTTCATGCGGAGACCTTCGTTGTCTCGGAAATATTTATGTACGATGCACCATTTCATCACTGTAATGAGTAGTCACGTTAACCAAATGTACCCCAATGACTAGCCAATGTTGACAGTTGCGGAAAATTACCTCTTGCATTTAACTGACTATCCACTAGTATCGCGAAGGAAACTTGTGTGTGTAATTATCTATTAGAAACACAAGTGCGAGCGAGAGCAGTCTGTTTTAATCAACGTTTTATTTAATGGAATATTAGTTCTTTTATTAGGCCAGCTGGCTTTTAAAACCGACTGTGAAAGTTGAGGAATTAATTATTTCATCTATGGCAATGCTCATGGGTTGAAAAAAAAGCGAAATATTTTGTATCTCAGATTATTTATTGCTTTTGACGATATTTACAGGAACGATATTTTATTAACTCATTGAAGCTTTAAGCTTCTTGCATTTGAAGCTTTATGCATCTTGAGTTGTCTTGGTTAATTAATTTGTTTATATCCTTTCCTTCTGTTTTCAAAAATCGCATATAATCCATACGGGTGTGTACCGGGTTGTCTGCCACAGAATATATTTTCGCATTTACTAGTTAGTAAAAAAATTAATTTTTTACTAAATCGCTGGAAGCTTAATTGCATTGAATGATTGTCTAATCTTTAGCATTGATCATGCCTATAATATGAGATCATATAAATCACTCGTACCATTTCATGCCTGAAAGATTGTTACTTTCAACTGCCTGAAAGATTGCAACTTAATATTGTTTCTGTATGTAATGGGAAGTAAATAAGCCAAAATCAAATCCTGTTTGCTCAAAAAAATATGTTTTTGATAAATTAGCTTCAAATGAAAGATTAGTCGTGGGCAACTCAAACAGAAATATGCGCTGCATGTGATAACAAAATTTCGGTTTGCAACGCATGCGACATTGTATGAAAGTGTAGGTAGGTGCTGACGGTGATTGTAGATTCCTTAAAGTATGCAGGTACTTATAATTTTGATGGTTAGACCGAGGGCTTGTGAGGAATGAATTTTAGAATGTAATTGAAATAATGTTTGCTTCCTAGCTCTGCTTTTTAAGCATAAACGGCATCGGTTGTACTGCGCTCTTCGTTCTACTTGGAACGCAAGATATGCCTGATGGATAAAAAATTCTTGCATGCTAAGAGGAAAATAAATACCTCATATGTTTCAAAACGGAAGTTGTCCCCGCCATTTGGATTTGTTCATTTAATGTACAGTCCTATTGCTTTTTGCAGCCTTCGGGGATCACGAGTGAGGGTTGACGTTGGAGAATTTCTTATGAATAATTAACTAAATCGCTTAATCGCGTTAACCTTGACACTTAATTTGATCATATTTATTGCTGTCATGATTTTTATTCTGCCATTCTTTGCATTTCCGTCCGATAAAAGAAGAAATAAAAGAGGTTACCCTTGTGATTCTAGTGGTAGTGTTTTCCGGTTATAAGTAATTATCCTCGACAGATTTTCTAACTGGGATATTAATTGGCCATGTAGTACTTGCTGCTGAACAGTTTTGTTAACCTTTCTTTTGCCTTGTGCATGGATAATCCTTGGAGTCGTAACTCTTGTTTTATCGCTAGCCCCAAACACGGCCAAGGTAGAATTTATCGAGTACTATCCACGCCTTTCGCCTTCCCTCATTCGTCTTTCACCGAGTCTATTCTTCAGAGTCCCATTTTTGACCTCTTCGTCATGAACGCTCGCTCCAGTTTGCTTTATTTTGCTCTCGGTGCAATTTTCGAGCGTAAAATTCACAAGGGAACGAGGTCAAAAAATCATAGTTTCGATCGGGCAGATAAAGACTTCGAATCGAAAAGGACGAAATCAGTGAAAGGACGTTTCGAGGTTAGTGTCTCTGGTTCTAGCCACCACCCTCACGATTCCGGAAAAAGGGCTGTGATTCGTTGATATCTTTTTTAAATCGCCATCTCGACCGGGTGCAATCGGTCTGGATTTCCATCCGCAATTCCGACGGAGCTATATAGAGTAAGTGCTCCCTCTAGGTCGTTTCGGCTCACTCACGTCAAAACCATTTCGACGATCGAGGGCGATCGCTTATGACTGTGGGAAAGCAGAGTTGTTCACGTGAACTTGGCATGAATAAAAATGACTAAAGTCAAGTGTGTCGACAAACTGAATAAAAATTCTTGAGGTCGCAGCGATTATGAAATTATTCGCGGTGATATTGAACGTTTTACTACGCCGGAATTCAGCGAGAGGCCATTAGAAAATTTCAGAGATTCATTTCTGTAAAGGTTTTCATTTTCATTTCAGTACCTGACTAGTTTTCGTGGAATAATCTGCTCGTCTTCGCCTGGAACTATTTGGAAACATTTCGTAACATCTTCACTAGTTTTTAATTTTCCATCCGATTGTACCCAATTCAATCTACTACCCGTCATTTTCGATGGAGAGAGATGGAGTGTTCTTTTAGGATCTTTAAATTTACGAGAATATGTTGAAAATTCTGCCTTGAAATAAAAGAAATCGTGTGAAAATATTACATTTTTTTAGTACTATAATAAGAAATTTTACTCAAATAACCTAAAAATCGTAGTTTTTATTTATGCGAACAAATGGTTTTGGATTTAAAAAAATGATAATACGGAATGGACATGAAATACGAATTGATTTTATGAGGATACCCACCAACAAAGATACTTTCACTATCGTTTATTCAATTTCAAAATAAATGGTTGGGAAATTACCGTATATTCACAGTAATAAATCTTGGAATAATAATTGGATAGGGTTATGAGTGAAAGAATTAAGAATAACTGCGTGATCGCTTATCATCTGGTGTAATTGGATGTGCCACAGGTTGAAAGCTCATACTACTTGTTTCCTACGGACGGTCGGATCATTTATGGGCCTTAATCTGCCTCAGCATACAAATCTATCTCGAAGAGATTTTTAAAAGTATTTTTTTACGTTCCAGAACGTTGAATTTATCGTAGACATAATAATTTAATTTCTTACACTGTCATGATTGACAGTAAGTTTTTCAAAAAAATTTTTACGACAAATTATTCTTATATTTTACTCATTTATATTGGGTGTATTACGAATTTTACGCATACCGTTATTGATATCATATCCCAGTCTTTTTTATTCTCATGGAATAAGATCCATCTCTTCTGACGTAGGTATTCACGTTGGCCTAACATAAAATCATGCAGATGTAAAAGATATGCGCAGATCGCAATTTTACTGGCAATATGCTTCATATTCAATCCGAAGTGCATGACGCGCTGCCTCGTATGAACCACAGACACCGCAGAGCTCTTTGTGATGCGTAAAATGACCCATTGCATGGGAAAGGTTTCCTCCCCCTGACCTATGCCATTTCCGGCAGGAATCGCCCGTGGAGTCGGAAGTTAGACATGGTGTGCAAGTACTGATAATGCGCGCACAGAATCGGAACGCGGTCTTAAAATTACGATGCCGGAGTTTCCCATTTGCATGTTGATCAACCGGAATCATTTCGACTCCCTGTGGTCGATGCGTCGACGGGGGGGTTTTGGAAGGTCAAATGGAAAATGTATGCATGGGGTCCGAAATGATACAGTAATGGGCGGAGCGGCGATCCTACCACGAGATAATATCCCATCCCCTGCTTGCTCCCTGGTTCTAGTCGCTTGCGTGATCACGCGAAGCAATGATAATTATGCACTGGGAACCTCGACGCTCGGGGGGAGGTGAGGGGGGTGGGCAGTTTGAAAATATGAAAAGATATGCTAATAGCTCACTCTCCTGCGGATTAATTTATTGGGAGTGGACCCTAAATCATGACCGTTGAAGATTTCAGTTTCATGCGTTGAGCTGACTTCATCGTCCATGATCCTCCGCTGTTATTGTCAAAATATGCGCGTGCATAATTTATCTTTGATAGCCAGCGTAATTGTTCCTTGAAAATTTATTTTTCTCGTTTTCACATCCAATTTCCCGTCAGCGGTATTTTTATGTGAGCATCATCTACTTGTAATGATCGATTTCTTTATTTCGTCCTATTTCATGGTTTTATTAACAAATTAAATAATACTCAGGTGACCATTCATGTCGTACAACCGTGCTGATTAATCTAATTTGATAACGATTTCATTTTGATCTAATACTTCGTCATAAGTCGAATGTATATTCAGGAATGTTGAAAACCGCTTTTAGATAAGGCATTATTTTCCTTTGTTGATGAAGTCTTCCTATTACCACAATAAAAATATAGAAGTCGATTACACTCCATTACACATTTTATTGGCTTCGCCATTATTGCAAATGGTATTCATAAACCGTTCTTTTTTTAAGCTAAGACACACTAAGAAGAGAAAATAAATAGGACTAAGGAAACAGCATACGAGTGAATCAAACCGAAATAGATTAACGGAAGACGGTGAGAAAACATGGAGAACTTAATAGTGGACAGTTTTACATAGATTTCATATAGAAAGAGAAATGAACGCATATGAGGAGACTTCGACCCAGGATTACTCGCCAGAAACTTTACTATTGTAAATGACGGCGAGCATGGCGGTTGAAATGGAATGTTCCATGGAATCACTAGCCTAAAAAAATGGAACGGAGGATTTTTATAGGGCTATTCGTAGTATTTATGAGGAAGGGGTTTCCTCATAAAGACATTGTGAGGTCAATATTACTCCCCATTCCGAAAAAAGGAAAATCAGCCGTATGTGAGAGCCCTAAGCTTTTTTTCGTACATGGAAGAAGTAGTTCTGAGAACCGTCAATAAAATTTTGTAGAAGAGAGCAAACAACTGCTTAGGCGAGGATCATTTTTGGTTTAGGAAGGGGCTTATTGAAGGTAGGAGATTTGGAACTAACGAGTATCGAGAACATTAATAGGGGGGGCTATAGAGTATACTTAGGACGTTCTCTTTTCCACGTGGTGGATTTCGACAAGTGACTTTCGTAAGGTATCTTAAGATAAATGCGGGAGAGGGAGAAATAATAGGCATTTTAGAAGAATTCAATAGGGGTAGGAAGTGTCCGAGGAGCTGGAGAAGAACATATTTTAAGATTTATGGTATTGTGCGGAAATGCTTTAGAAGAAAATGTAGCGGTTTTCAGCGTCCCAGCAAAACCTATCTCTGAATGGAAGACTAATCTCCTGAATTAAATAAACGGCCGTTGCGGGAACCTGATAAGTATTTCCACTACTTATAGCGCTTTAATAATGTAAAAAGTAATTAAATGATACGATTTAATTCAGGCATATATTGACTCTTAGTATAACATGAAAATTTTGTTGGTGGCTGTGAAGGTTGCGAGGAGAAAAGCCGAGGTATTTCCTTGACATTATGGCATATGATGCGTGGAGACCCAGAACTGTTGCAGATTTCTTTCTGTTTTTCCTCACACACTAAGGAAGTATATACCTTAATACTCCAATTTTCGTCGTCGAATTCAATTCTCAGCCTGCCCTTAAGTTGAAAGTTGACCCCGAGGTCCATTTCTTTAATGGAATTATGTCTCTTAATATAGTAGTACCTAATAGAAAATGACCGTGAGAAAGTATTGCTCATCGCGAGGGATCCGTAATGCCTCCTTAAATTTTTTTGCAGTCGTGTTTCTTGTTAATTGGCTAATTAAAGAAATACGTTGTGATTTAAGCGTGCCGATAAAATGTTACGTAAAAATTTTGTGTCCATTTAAAGAAAAAATATCCTCTTATTATTGCATGATTTCAATGTGAACTTTACTATGTTTTATGATGCACTTAGGCTTGTGGAACCGTACGCACTCGTAGATGAAGCTTTTGCAAGATTCCCAATCTCGACTTCATTTGGGTGCCATGCCATTCATAAATGCAGGATCCACAAATTTTTTCGCGCATGTAAAAGATAAGATCACATGCAGTGTGATTAATTATTTATAGTGTGTTTTGGAGTTGTAGTGCAATATTTATTGGATTACTCGAGTCGGAGCCGAAAATTTCTTTTCCGACTCCACAATCTCTGGGCGTAACGCTGAAAAACATCGCTTTCACCTCTCCCATAGCTCATAACGATAGGATATTATCAAATGGTAAGCTGTATGCTAAACCCGGAAGTGCAGGAATGAATGTCATACTAAATTGCGTAATTTAATAATTGGGCCAGCAATTTCAAAGTGCATACACAAAAGTGTTGCAGATCAATTTTCATCGATGCTATGGTCATAACAATAAATATATTTGTCGAGAAGGTGATTGTAAGCCAAAAACTTGAAAAGTTTCATTTGCGAGATTGAAATATTGCCAAGATCGCGCGATTTGCTACTACGACGCTTATAGTCACGGGATTAAATTGTCGGAAATAAGAAGATATTTCGCAAAACTGAAATTATTAGGAAAATTTAGGGGGTAAATTCACTCCTGAATTTTGATTCATTATTGGCAACAAAATTTATATTTATCAAACGGGCCACTGCCATTAAATTCGATAACTGTATTTCTGGAATTACTGATTGAAAGATTTCCTCTTTCCCGCGAGCCACACGTTGTAACAACTGCTCTCCACTACGAATCCACTGCGGTCAATTTTCCATTTCCCGCTCCTTCAGTTTAGTCCTCGCATTCCTTCTCCATACACCGTTGGATGGCCTTCAGGGTGTACTCGTGGATGTTCGTAGAGATCACGCCGTAAAAATTAGATGTTAAGTTTTTGGAAATGGATGCTAAAATATTTCCACCAAACGGTGGGAACACATAAAATCTCTCTACCTGAGCTTGACATGATATACCTACCTCCTGGTCTGAGCGATTTTTACGATGGAGCATCGCTTGGGTAGGAACTCCTTGGGCGTCTGGCATCGGCGCGTCGCCGCGGTGGGCGAGCGTGTTTTTTTTTTTACCTCGTACCCCTGGGAGATAGGAGAGACATTTCGAGGAAAAGCGTCTCGCAAAAGAAAAACTTTTTTTGGCGAGAGGGGCACGTCAACAAGCCCGGGCGTTTTATATACCTCCGCCGTTCTGGCGAATACGCTTCGCCCATTTTTGCTCTCCCTCTCACTCACTCTCACTCACTCTTCCTCCCCCCCTCTCCTCNCTCTCCCTCTCACTCACTCTTCCTCCCCCCCTCTCCTCCTGCACCCCCACCCTTGTGGAATTTGTTGCGACAATGCCCGACGCCCCCGCACCCATCCACCTTTCCAGGCCTCCCCTTCTCCTCATCCTCCCCACCCCCGTCTCCCCCTCCCTACAACCGTGGTCCCCCCGGACTCGGATAGCTTTCACGTTTCCCTTCGCCTCGTGAGCCGCACTCTCCTTTCCTTCCCCCAACCCTAATAAAAACACTCACTCTCCCCCCCAACCCCTTCATATCACCTTCCGCCACTTCCCATGTGCTCCGGACACGCAACCTTCCTCAGCTTCTCGATATCTCCGCATCAGCGTTGCCGATTGAACGATTTCTATCTGTCGATGGAATTAGCCGCCACTTTCCTTTTCGTCCGGCGACTCCATTCAGCGTTCAGCATGATGTAAACGCCGTGCCGAATGTGGCAAACGCCTCAGCGGAACAGTGCGATTTAGCGAGTTTACGGCTTTCTTATCCAACATCGATTGGATCCGTTTCGGGGTCTCGGGAGTGTACGTATAGTTGATGGGTGCAAAATATGTCCCGAAAGGGATGAGTCGTGGTCCATGAAGATTATCTGGGACGGCTTGCAAATTTCCCCGCGCGAATATCACTTCTGCGACCGCTGTAAATTATTTCTGCTATTGCCTAGTTTCTGAAGTTATCATCATCATGCTTCTAGGTCCGTAAAAAAAGGCATAAATATCATTAAGTCGCCCTTAAATTAGTTTTCGCACAGGTGTTGCGATTCGTAATCGAAAAAAAAACATTTTGAATAGGTCTAAAAGACTGTAGGGTACTCGATTCTTAATATTCGATCTCTATGATTGCGGAAACGCTAATGAAGCATAGTAAAATTAACTGATTCTGACTTAACTTCGTAAAGTTTACAATGTTCATTTCAAACAAATAGAAAACTCCGCAGAATTATTTTTGCTACTGGTACTACAGTATACTGTCTTTCACTGGTATACGGCATATTCAGGTACAATGCTTCAATTTTTATACCTGAAGATGCCGTAAAACGGTGAAACGTGTCGCACCCATAATAAATATTGCTCTGTGGAATAGTAGGTTTTTTGTTTATTTAAAAATGTGATAGATGAATTAGCGCGTAGTCATTTGAATTTAAAGAAGCATTGCATGATAGTGGAGAATTAAAAAGCAAACAGATGCATGCTCTTAATACCCTTGGTTACATTTGGTGCTTATTCTCTTTCAGTCAACCGTAAACTAACACAATATATTGCACGAAAGTTTTTACCTTAACATATCATTCCAACTATTAATCAAACGGCATGGTGGTATTTTACATATGCTTTATATCGGTCTGTAGGTAAGTGGTTGTCGTACTGATTTCGCTCGCTACTTCTCAGAGAGAACTACAGCCATTTCCATTCGCATGTTCTCATGATTTGTGTACAATCCCTCTCCCTATATGGCATTCTCACTCCGAGCAGATGAGGATCGTTTACATATTCTAATGCGATGGTAGTTTCATGAGTTAATTGCCCTCCACCTCCTTTGAAGTGGAATGACCGCAATTATCCATAAATAAAATGGGCAGTTAATTTGCATAACATGACCAATTTTATGGAGGAGCATTTGACTTTTTCGCTTTGATAATCCAAAGATTTCCTCAAATCAAGTTATGAAGATTGAGGCGATTCGGCGATGAGCACCCAAATGAGCCTAAATAATATATGAAGGTATTACTTTCATGTGCTCCTTTTTCCCGCGAGATTCAGTTTCGTGCCCATAGTGAATTATTTACGGACTCTATACGGGTAAGACTAAAAAGAGAATACGAAGTATATGGCTCCTTAAGCGGGTGAAATGTTTTCATATAATGCATGCAATGTTGTAGTCCGTTGTGAAAATCAAGCATATAGAGAAGGAACAAGTGGAATTGTTAGCTGGTTTCACCGTTAGCTATATTCGAACGAACTAAGAAATGACAACCTGGGCCTTATCAATTAACTTTAGTGAATAAATAGCAACGTAATTAGTTCAGTTATTTCTTACAATAAGTGTTTTCATAATAGGTGACTATTTGACCCATTTGTTTATTATTATGATAGAATTGTAACTTTATGGCAAATGATTGGTGTTTTGCGAAATGTAGACTCATGAAAAGGTAGACTCTTGCGAAGTGGCGAGGTGTGTCAGTATACGCGCATTTGCTGAAGGAATCTAAAGCTTTAAAGCATTTGATTCCTTAATTAAATATTGGTAAATATTTCGAAAAATAAAATTTTCTCAACTTCCTGTGTTATATTTCTGTAGTTCGTAATATCTTAGTTCATAGAAATACATTACATATATCCAAATTATTTTACATAATAAACGCATTCTCTGCTGTACAAGGTTAAGTGCGTCATGGGTTGAGGAAAGCGAAGTTATTTAATTGCTTAATTGAACGTCTTTAGACAAAAAAAACCGTTGCAGAAATTTCCTTCGTGTTTAGAAACTGACTTGAGAACTTCTCTGAAAAGAGAGAAGTTTTATATAACGGTATTATCTTTATACACGCCCGAAATATTGGATTGAATATTTTTAATCACATTAAGAAAATTCTTTAAAATATACATACTTGATATTGCTTAATCGGGCAAATTTCGTGAGATGTGAGAGACATTTTATGCTTAATGGGACAGCTAAAATTGATTAAATGAATTAATTTGATGAAGACGACGTAGGGAAGTAGTAATCATTGATTTTATTCTAGCTTAAAATGTTTAATTTCTCTCTTGTATAGCAAATTTATCCATGCTATCAAAGATCGCTGGTTCCAACGATTATGAATGCATGAACTCACTCCGTAATGTAGAGTATTTTCAAAATATTTTCCGTCATCATCAACCTTCATCGTTCAGAGTGTATTTAAATTGTATTCATATTCTTTTTTTAGTGGGCAAATCCTCCCACTTAATACAAATTCATTAACGAACTCATGAAACCTGTCGCTAATGATCAACACCAGAATCTATTGGAGCAATTTAAAATTAGTTATTTTGAAGAAGGAGAACTAGAACCAAAATTGATTGCAATGAAGTCCTGATAATTATAGAAAATTGGACGGAAAAAGTGTTGGTGAAACGCAAGGTCTTCCTTAAAAACGAGGTAACCGTATAAAGAGTCCATAATTGACCAAATATAAATTTGAAAAACCCACTAATTTAGACATATTGACCACGCGGAGATTAAGCGAAACCATAATTTATTATTTAAATCGTTCGACTGGTCGAGATGAAGATGGGTTTCTAGCTAACTATCTGCATCGGAAGGCGTGCCGGCCTTCTAGTAATCCTAGGCAGACGGACCCTTCGACAGTTTGCGTTCGTTGAGGGTTCGGACAAATCGCACAAGGTTTTCAGGACGGAATGCCAGTGCAATAAATCACCCGTAGCTCGAGGAGCCCGTAAAACGTTGTGATCATCATGCCGTTGTTTCAATCGTTGAACTGGCGAAGGAAACATTGGGAGACACCCGGATAAATAATGCGCGTTTATTATTGTCATTTCCGCATCCTCACGAGTTTGCCCACCTCCAATGGGCCCTGGAATCACCCAGTCGCCTCGGGGCGTACGCCCTCGTTTCTCCTTTCGCATATTCTTCCGAAACTCGCTCATCGAAGAAAGCGGGAACAAAAGAGGTTCGGACACACACACACACACACTTACGTATTCAAGCCGACACGCATGTCCTCTGTCCTTTTAATGTGGGGCATTCTTGGGTACGCGCGAGAAAAACTGACGATCCTTAATATCTTAATTTTTTTTTTTTAAGTTTTCCGAAATGCTTCTCTTCGCCTCTCTTCCCACGGCCCTCGAGTATTATCTTTTTTTTCTTGGTCACTCCTCTCCAGCAAATATACAATTCTCTCCCCGCGCGCGCTTTCCTTTCGCGATCAGCGCGTGCGTCGGGGCGACGCGACGGGACGGGTAACTAACTAAACGGGTTGTTGTTGCTCGCAGATGTTGTTGTGGGT
>LYUA01000572.1:312633-323712 GCA_002093875.1 Calopteryx splendens | reverse complement strand
CTAAGAATAAATATTTTATGTGGAATTACCAAGTGTCTTCTTATCATTTCAATATTCTAATAATGTAAACATGTGTAAAGAATGGTATCCATCATAGATGATCCTACTACCTCTTGGATGAGTCCGCTATGCATTGGGACGTTTAAGGTGGTCTATTTCGCTAACTAAAAGACGAATAAAAAAGTCAAATCCAATTGTAAGTACTTACGGATACATTATAGGAGGCTTTCACTTCTCATGGAGTCGAGATATTTCGACGTCAGAGTTTGAAAAATTGAGCTTCAAGATGGACAACCAAAGCTTTTCACCACGCTTGACAACTTCCTGGCAAAATAACGAAACTTTAGAAATTCTGGGCTCGGGATACGATAATTATTTCCATTATCCATGGAAACTATACCTTTTCGTATCTCCAGTTTCCGCTGGTCGTCAAATATGTCATCTCGTGCATGCACGGCTCGAAGATCGTTCGTATTGATAAAACCTGGGATCGGCTCGCATGAATTGTAGCAGTCTGAAATATGGATATCCTATTGAATCGCGAGCCAAGCGAAGAGCATCATCACCCGGTGAAATTTCCTTCGGTCGTCACTCGGAGGGACGTGATGGACTGCAACGCGGGCGTGCACTTTCACCACGGCAAACGCGCGCGCGCACAAAACTTGCCCTGGCACTAGTTACCGCGAGGGAAGAGATGCCGAGATTAAACTACTCCCAACACCCACTTAATTTTTCTGGATCGAAATCGGTGATTTCTACTCCGGTCCGAAACTGTAGCAGGGCTTACGGCGGGGAAATATTGTCGGACGGCAGAGATTGATCCTCGAGTCGTGGGCAGGCCTTTTGTTTTTCTTTCCCCTCTCCCCCCCCCCCCCCCCCCCGTCGATCCTTGGACCGTCCTAACGTAGCACCGAGGAGGATTTTTATCCGGCAGTTCTGGCCCGAGGGAAGTCGCAAGATGTCATTAAGGGTGGTTCGTACGATCTTCAGCCCTAAAGAGCGGGGATCCAACTTTCGATCGTTCTTCGTGATGTGAAAACACCGGTAAATTCCTTTGCCGAATTCGTGTCCAGCAGCGTCCTAAGATCACGTTTCATCTCACGGTCGCTGGCTTCCTTGAAACACAAAACTCCCTTTCACTCATATTTCTTCATCCCGCTTGTTTCCCCCCCCCCCTTTCGTTAAGATTTCGTTTCTACTCGTATTTGTTTTCATTTGGTCGTACTTTCCCCGGACTGTCCATTGTTGGATGACGATTGTATTGATCCATGAAGTACATTTGTGTTTAAAGTCAGGGTGGTGTTCATTCAGGCAGGGTTACAAAATTGGCAAGATGCATTGTACAGACCCGCGGTGGGTTTTCACGCTAGCGAGTGATCAGCTTTCACCCTTCGAAGTTAATAAACTTACGACTAATTCCATGTCAGTCGTTCCTACCCTATTTCACCTGCAACACTTGAAGCACATGACGGTAACTGTTTCGCTTCTCGATAAAACATTTTATAATACACATGCATATGTATTGTAAGGCATTCTTTTCTTCTGTACTAAATTCTCAATTTCATGAGCCAATAGAATTCCTCATGACCTCCTCATCACAGATAATAAGTGAAACTGGCTAGGATGGGTGGTAAATTTGCGAATTGGTCTATAGGAATAGTGGGTGTAATAATTAAAAAAAAACAAAAACTCGTAACTAAATTGAAAGTAACGCATGAAATCACTTAACAGTTTCAATAAAACAAAATGCCTGCAACGAAATCATTTATTATTAGTCATACCAATCAAGCTATAATCAGTGACTGATAAATCAAGGCATCTGCGCAACGCATTCATTAAAAAGGAATTTGCTGGGCAGCGGCGAATGTTCATGCCTCTTCCTTCGCTAATTTTTCACCCACACGGCTTCATCAATCAATTATAATTCCACTATAGTAGCAGCGTGCCTAAGATTTAATGAATGAAAGTAACACGGTTTTCACTTATTCACATTAATACTCCTATTGAATAGAGATAAAGGAAATCATGATTATCTCTGAGGCTACCTGTTAAAACTTTAATTACCTGTGATGACTTAAATGGATAAAAATCCAAGGCATAGAATAGGTAAAGATAGAATGCGTAGATAAAATAGAATGATGTTTAAAAATCGATATCATCTCCATCAGTTGAAAAAATATTTTCTTATCTCTATTACTTATTTAATTTCCATATCTTACGAAGAGACAAATATTTTACATAATTACTTTTTGAGCTTGAGTTTATAATGGAATGACGCCTTCACTTCTGTAGGGTGTAAAATTCATTTATTTATGGAGGGGAAGTTTTTTCTCTTCCATTTTAACCTCGATGTTTGGGATTAGATTTTAGATGAAACTGAGTCTCATATCTTGCTTTTAGTATACTATCTTGCTTTGTTTGAAATATACTATCCTAATTCTAAATCCTTAAGAGCGGGATTTTTAAAAATCTTGTGTAATCTCATTGATGGTGTGGATATATCAATATCATCTGGTTGAATTTAAATGTTTTTATTCAAGTTACCTTAACTTATTTTTAATACGAAGTATTAAGCTCTTCTTTAAATTCTGGCGATTCGAAATAATGTGGTTTTAAATTACAATTATTTCTATTTTATACTATGATTCCCTGCCGTCGAGCGAAGCTGATTTGTCTCTCTTTTCACGCTCTTCCGTAAAACGGCCGCTACTCTTGAATCCTCCTTTAATTATTCACATCGGCTACTGGAAGGGTTCGCTTTGTTTCAATTAAGTGTGTTCAGATGGCGAATTACCTCCATGTTTCTTTCTCGTAAAAGGTCTTTACCATCTCGAATCTCACAGCAGGGATCCAATTGTGCAAGAGCTATCGGGATGTCAAAAAAAAAACTTCGGATCCCGCGTGCTACTAATGATCTCTTGCATCCAATGTAAGGATTTATTCGGTGGGCGGAGGCAGAAAGACCTTCATTCGTCCGTTATTTTTGGCAAACGCTCTCTCGATCGTCATGCTGGGGGGACGTGACCCTGGGCGTCGAAAGGGTGTGAGTTAAGGATTCAATGCAAATAGCGGTGTCGTAACCAGGACGGGGGAGAGGAGCGGTGATCTCACGGAGGCGATGTTCTCTTTTGACCGGATACCGCCCACGCCATCTTGCCTCCCCGTGGGCGTTGCGAAAACAGCAGAGAGACTTGCGGTGAAATAACTATCCGATTGTCACCCGTTGACCGTACTTATGGCTGCCCTCACACTCAATTGTTTTCCTTCTCTATTTCGTGAAACTGCATTATAAGGAAAATCGATACCGTAAATGCTTGGTTCGGGTTTTCCGACCTGAGTGTTGGGGAATAATTGTGTTCTGTACCATTTAATAAGAGACCCTTTAGCTCCCCACCTTGAAAATGCCTCGTAAATGTGAACGAATGGCGGAAACTCAAGTTTTACGTGCACTTTGATAAACTTTATCAGTCATGTCAACTTTTGTTAATTAGACGTTGATTATGTTTATTTTTTTGGATACCTGAAGCGATTTTAATAATATTATTAGGCGTTATAAAGAGTGCTACACCTGGCATTGTTAGTGGTTTTGACATTTAATGTTATCGTACATTGTATTCCATACGAATCGTTCACTGGATGCACCTATTTGATTGTTCAAAATTTTTTCTTGTTGTCAGTACTGATTTCTCCTGCGTTGCTCTTAAATTTTAAATTAACTATCGAAACAGAATAATTACTCTTCAAGCAAGGAGACAATTGAGGATGCGATTCGTTCGAAAAACCCTGTGGTCTAACTATCCAGATAGATGCGGGATCATTCTGATTGTTAAAACTCCCACCTGATATCCCGAAGGCCTTGAGTTTCATTTTTAACCTCGCGATGGGTAATGTCATATAGTAAAGCTTTATCTTTACTCTATGGTAATACTTTGCTGGTATTTTGCATACTCTGGTAGGTCGGCCCTTATTATGTCGGGCAAGGAGCGGAGGCTTAACGGAATTGATGCATAGCAAAGCGTCTGCAGGAAAGAAAATATATGTTCTCAGTTGACGTCATTACATTCCACTATCAAGTATAGGGTGAGCACTGACAGTAGGTATCCTTATTTGACATTTTTTTCTCTTAGGGTTGAAGTAATCTGATTTAGACTATCTTTCGGCAACACAGCTGTTATTAGAATTCTTGTCCTCCATGCCTTTTCCATCATAATGACCTCTCCACTCTGAATTGAGTATCACAAATGTGCTCTCTAAAACGTCACCAAGTATTATTTTTGTAGATTTCAGTAAAAACTCGAAATACTTAATTAGAAATCACTGTAATATATTTGGTCGTGTAGGATTTTGTTCCATGCGCCTGTCAAATAATTTTAGTTGTCGAAACTAGCTTTGAAAGATAGTAAAGTAGTTAGTAAAAAAATTTAACTTACGTTTTTTATAAAAATAATGAAAACGTATCACTAGTAAATTAAAAATGAAGAGTGAAAGAGTAGGTTTTCGGGATAATCGCACCAAACAATCTCAGCTATTCAACGTTCGCGTGCATGATAAACCTTTGTAGTTATTCAAATGAAAAAGTGAGACATTACAATAAAATTTAGCACGTGAATTTCTAGATATGGAATTTTTTCATGCCTATCACAATTAACTTTCTCAGTTTATTTTCTTTAGTTGCGGATAACAGTCCATTTTTGAAATTTATACCGCGCCGACTGCAATTAATTTTTACCAAATTTGAAGCGTCTATAAATTTGCACGATTGTAAATAAATAAGCCAGTTATGCGAATTAGGAGTGAATTAAAACTGTTTTTGTTCAATAATAGAGGATGAATTATGTTGCTTCCAATAATAAACTTAAAACCTACCCGAAAGTTACTACTTACATTATGGAGAAGGTTGTGCACTGGGAAGCTACCTGTTCTTCCGAGAATTTTATCTCTCCAAAAAATTTTTGGAGGTTGTCCCGTTCTCAGAAACCCCTCTCTTCAACTTTCACCGCAAAACATTATTAAATTATTCAAACAGGAAAAATGCATTGGATAAGAAAAGAATCGCACAAAGCGCTTCACTCAACCGAGTACATGATTATAATATAATTACACAAGTGTGGATTCATTTTCTGAGTTCTCGGCCTTCTCCCGTTCCCGAGGAGTGGAAAATTGCAGCATGCAAAACATAATCTGCGCAATTTGTTTTTACGCAAGCGATCCAACGACAGTGTTAAGCATACAAATTATATCCAAATCAGCCACAGGCTCGTTTTGCGACCCCATCGCATCCCGCCGATACGCATGAATGAAAGCTAGGCGTGGCTCGCGTTCTAGTATAAAAAAAAGCAGCACTTCCTGTGCGTAGAAATGATTTGAGAGAAATTTCCCCTTTCAATTACTTAATGCTTTCCACTATCAGCGCGGACGTTGACGAGGATGAATAACTGGGTCGGCATGCCGTCGGAAACGGTGTCAGGGTAAGAAGGGTAAATAAGGGGGGAGGAGGGAAACAGACCCAAGAACTCACGACGCACTGTCACTTCAGCTCGGAATGCACGCGAGGGAAATCCTCTAGGAAACGGAAACCCGGTTGTTTCCATCGTTTCTTCAGTGTCAAACTGGGGAGGGTCGACTCGTCAGATCGGGGACCTTTTTTTTTTAAAGAAACCCGTGGGTCCCACGTTTCGGGGCAAGGGTCAATGTCACACCCATTCACTCTTGAGAGCCCAACGGAAGTGTAGATCGATTTTGTTTCGAAGAGGTCCTGCGAACGGTGAGAGAAGAAGTAGGTAGGTCCAATGAAAGACTTCGAAAAGAAGAAGGGATGAAGTTATCGCACACAGTCGTCGAAGGAAAGGTACACGGAACGGGATGAGCTGCAGAGGTGCACCCCCGGATGCGATTCGCGGAACAAGTAGGTAATGACAGAATTTTAAGAGAATGAGTAGAAAGACACAGCGGAGGTTAGCGGATTAGAAGATTCGAGTGGGGAGCTGCGTTAAAACCGATCTTAGATTTGATGACCCGTGATGATGATGTGGAAAAAACCTGAATGTTAAATACATCTACTCCAATCAATCCCGTCTGAAAGTCGGTCGCTTTCGTAAATAGTCCGCGTTTTCGTGGAGAAGAGAGTAAATATTTATACTCTCTAACGAAGGGCTTTCTTCTTTCGATTCCTTTGAAGAACGGAACGTATTCTTGAAAAAGTTAATGGTCTTGATGATGGAGTCCCATTAACTTTTTAGACTGACTCGAATGGTCCTCACGAACAATCCTGAGCATATTGTGAGTCATGGTTCGACGACTCCAAAGTAATTAAAATTATAGTTCTGAAAATTTCACGACAAACCGTCATGTGCATTTATATCATCATGGGTGTAAATTAATACAAAAATGTGAGGGAATTCGCAGTTAAATGAATCGTTTGATGCACAGTCGACCAGTATCTTTGCACTGTGCGTTTTGGCATGCTGCAGATTACCCTAATGAGAAGCATAACACGCTTTGTAGTGACATATAATTGGTCAGTAAACTGGATTAAATGGGAATTTTGTCCTTATACCAGTATTTCTCGACTTTAACTCATATAGATATTTATTGCATTGTTCATGTCCTTTTTATTCAAAGTACCCTTTTTTAAAGGAAAATATCCATGGAGTCCATGGAGAAATTTGACGCACAAAAATATTGAGAACTGTTTGAATTAAAGACGGAAAGAAATTAAAAGAAATTTTTAAAATATATATATATTATAGGTGTAGGTATGATTTGGATCAAGTGTGAGGCCAGAGATTTGACTAACATTTAGGTGTAATGGTTTTGCAATGTACACGTAAAATGGACCCCTAGGTGCCTAGTTCCTACCGACCCCTGAAACGTTTGCGTCGGCCAAAATATACCATGTGACGAGGCAATCGTGCATACTGAGTTTAGCTGTGGCATCTTCCGGAATCTATTCAGAGGACCACCAGTCGGAAGGAAACATTCCACGTGGTAACGCTGCATTTTTTGATGAGTATTATCATATTCGTCGGCGATATCGATATGCTTTTTTTGTTGATGAAAGGTGGGTGTGAATAAATGGCAGAAATACTATGGAAAAATATCAAAGTTATTAATAGAATTACGGAATTACAGAAGTTATTTGGCACCGCCAATACTATGAATTGATCAAAACGTTTTAACGTTTTGTATCTTTTAAAGTTCCACCATATGATTAACTTATTACGGTGGAGATGCGTGGTTGAGTACGTTGTTTGTTAGCGAATTCGACCGAAAGTGACGAGTTCTGAATAAAATCCCGTAATATTTTGCTGAAAATCATTTTATTGTCAGGTAAATAAATCCCACCCGCTAGCGTGTAAATACATCACAGTATATAAATTACTTGTCCACGCTTTTTGACTCCGGGCGCCGTTTTCGAAGTTGATAAGGCTAACGAATGTCACGGCCAATTAGATGTCGGAGCGAGCTGGATAAAGCTTTTTTTTTCTGTAAGGCGACTTAGCGAGTTTAGAAATTCTCGCGACGACTTCTTTGTGTTGGAGTGCTAATAAGTCGGCCACCCCGATCAAGCGAACCAAATATTTAAGAGTTCCCGTGAGTGGGGAAACAAGTGTTTCCTGTGGTTGTGGAGGCGAGTGAATTATCTTGTGCTCGCAAAGTGAAGTTTCCGTACATGCGGCGGCCCCGTTCCCTATTTTCAATCGCCGAACACAAACATACTCACAAGAAAAAGGGATTCATCGTCTCTGACTTGAAACTTTCTTTGACCAAGCTTTCATTCATTCATTAGGGTTCGGTATAGGGGAATACTGCTTCCCAGCTTTCATTTTATAGAAAAGGGAAGCACTTAACCTCATTGTCTTTTGCGTGGATAGATTACTAACCAGTTTCAAATATCCTTTTTGCCTCGATGGATCTCACGACCTCTCGGGGAGTAGGTGTTAGTGAGTAAGCCATTGTGGCGGCCACTTAAAGGCTGAGGTCCTAGTGGTTAGCGAGCAAATTAGTGCTGGGGGAATTATGGGAGGGTGGAAGGATATAGGTTCACGGTTTTGTCTACTATTGAAGGTACCTATGGGTTGGGGTCGCAATATTGAGCTTTTCAACCGACGGAGAATACATAACTTCACCTCAAATGGCAGCTTATCGTAGTATTAGCACTCGAATATCGTCACCAATTCCATTTAGGGTTTCTGAAAACCAAATTTTGTTACAAGAAGAACTTGGATCACCTAATATGTGTATATCGATTTGTGGTTTCACATCAGTGGGTGCGAAGTTCCCATCAAACCATCAGTTTTCCTCGGAAATGAAAATTCACTACACATCGATATGCAAAAATTCAGAGTAAGTACGCATGCTGAGTATACCTAAATACACTATGTTCTCTCTCAATGTTTCTTTGAAGTGTTTGAAGTTTTCTCACTTTCAAATCAGATGTACACGACGTTAAATCACGCTTATTAATGCTATCAAACGTAGGACGTGGTGTTGGCGAAAGGAATCCCATCGCGACCTATATTATATACTACCCGGGCTCCCAACGTTTCGTCGATCAAAAGTCGACCGATCCAAGCTAAGTTATAACTACTTAGCATTCTTTTCTAGACTAAGAATGAAATGAAAAACGGGTTGAATATATTTTTTTAATTTACATTTAATCATTCATGAAGGAGATGAATCTTCGCTATGATCAGAATATGAGCAGCAACGTGTTTACAAAATTGGTGGTGTCTATTTTCATTCTCTCTTTGGATTGATAGTACTAGGTGTCGAAAATTATACTTATAGGAATGTATTTAGTGCTGGGAGATTGATGCTACGACCTTTGTTTAACTTGACTCTACTTCTCTTACCCTGAAATAGACTCAGTTGCCATTACTTCCAATGAAAACCTTGTTTTACATTGTGATGGAATCCGAGTTTAAATGCTGTTATAACTTAAGCGGGCGGAATTTGTGAAACGGGTTAAACTTCATTCTTGGTAATTTGGGTGCAGAGGAAAGGATATTGGGTTGAGCCTTCCCAAATTACCATGCTCCAAAAGTCACATTTTAAAAGACAGGGATGCAGCTGTGCGCAGGTAGACTTCGGTGCGTTTTTGGCCAATTCGTTCGGCCAATCTCAAAGTAAAATTACTTCGAGATATTTCCAGTGGCAGAAATGGTTCTTTGCTTGGGTCATTCTGCTCAATATCTCCTACTTTATTCTTTGCTCCAGGAAGAAATCTCCTCTAATTTCTATACAATACCAAACGTTTTGAACAATCCAGTCTTTCATTACATCGCATTGATGGAATGAGTTCATCAACGTCTACATATACGTATTTTGCCAGTCGCCTAAACTATTACGCAAGGGGGAAATCTTCATGCATGAATAATGGAATATTATAATTTGCTGAGTAGTTACTTTTCTCTATTCGTTATATGCCTATGATCCTCGATCAGAAACGGTTAGTTCTTTAGGTTCCTAAACAAATAAATATTTACTAGAATCGTTTAGTTTTAACCTCTTTATTGACTATCTGTCATTGATGTGAGACTCTTCGAAGTAAATTGCTTAAAAGCCAAATCTATCCCACACTACGAACGCTGGCCAACGGATCACTATACCCCTGTTTGCGACTACGTGATGATCACTGAAAACAATGTGTTCACAACGATTGGCAGCTCTATACCACGTCTCTGAAACGCCATTTGCCGAGAAGACTTCAGTGGTGGAATCTTCCAGCAAAAGCGTGCCAACCCTTCCGCCTCCACAAAACACACGTATTCTGTCTTTTGAGTTTTCGCTTTGTGTTTTGCTTTGTGCTTCGCTTTGTGGCATCACATCAATTTCCTTAACGACGTCGGAGAAAATGAGAGCCGAGGCATGTACGCAATGCGGAGTATCAGTAATAGTTTTGCCGTCGTCGTCATCACCAGTAAACATTTCTAAGAGTTTTATGTTGCAGCTTTCCATTTAAACCTGTCCGGTACATCATTTATCTATAAAGGTTAGCATACATTTCCTTGCGTTCGCATTTTCCTTCTGAGGTCGTTGTGGGCTAAATAAGAACAATTATTTATTATTATATAATGAATGAGATGTGATAAATGAAAATGGTTGGTGATTGAGAAAGCTTCAATTATAAATGTTTCTGTCCATAGCTTAACTCTTATTGTGAGTTGTTCTTTTGATTCACTTTTAAATTTCCTTACATTTTAAAAAGTTAAAGTAGCATTAAGAGTATGGCTGAAGGTGTCGATTAAATTACTTTTCACTGAGTCTCCCAGAATGGTGAAGCGTTCTCAGATTGGCTGCTGTTAAACGATTTAAATATCACTGTTTTTTATATTTGTGCTGTTAACGATGCTTTATAACTGTACATCAACAGTTACATTCACGACAGGAAAAAGGAAATTTATTTATCCGCTAACAAAGATTTTGGCGAGAGATCTAAGTTACTATAACCGTCATAATATTTTCAAATAATCTCACTACAGGCATCAATTCTGTAATTCGCATAGCATCATTTCATCACTGTTCCCAATGCTTCAATATGTATTAAGCCAGGCCAATGAATACAATTTTTTTTAAATGCAATCATGTCAGCGTAAAAAAAATAAATACCGACTATAAATCATTAGAGTAAGTGGAAAGTCGGAACTATGGAGAGATTCGTTTGAGCTAGCAGCAAGAGAGTTCCATCATACTGGAAATGGATAGCCAATGAGTTTTCTATGCATTCATGCATCGAAAATACCCGAATGCTGAAGAATATTTTTTTTTCATTTCTTTTAATATGGGCATTGAGGCTCTATTTTAAAGCACTAAAAATATACTATGAAGCGATCGAAACTCGGTGACTTGAGAGAGAATGACTCTAGGTTCGATTGTTAAAGTCGGAGGTATTGCAGGGTCATCGAACGCAAATAAACGTGCCTGATCGAAAGTTCAGGGGAAAAAGAACGAGTGGACGGATCCGGGACTCACTCTGCGGAAATGAAACCTCCGATACGGGGGTGTCTGAAGGGTTAAAAAGGGACGTGCCCTGGCAGATGAGAGGCCAAGGATGGAGTTTAGAGGAAAGGGGGGGGG